>MU134608.1:1556-100139 GCA_015039355.1 Ramaria rubella
TTAGGTTGTTATTTTCGGATTCCTACGGTGAGGGTTGCATTAATTTATGAACCTTTCCTCCAGGTCCCATGTATCACGGTTTCTATTATCGTCCACTATAAGGAGAGTAGGGTCTCCAACGATACACAATTACGTAAAACCACGGGTAGATAGACCTCAGGTCTACGTACGTTTGAATAAATGTTATACATTCCGTCCACGAGGTAACCTCGAATGTATAAACACTTGTATTATAGACGTGTCAAGTAATATCTAACCATACTATGAACCCGTCGTTTTAGTGTATTTAATATAAAATGACGAACGATTACACCACACGATACTATAAGGGTGGTTCCCTGTTTTAACCTTCTTTGTAATCTGTATGAATCATCCTACTTTGGTAGGAGTAGTTACTCTATCAAACTACCACGGTATTAAAGACCAGTGGGTTGTCGTGAGAATCTGGGAACACATATCCACACCTTTGTAAAACTACCGACGTATCGTCGAAACGTGTAAGACTACTTACATTATCCTTCCATTTTCCGACATTGTTGAACCACTTAAGAAAAGTGTGAAGTTTAAGGGGTTTCGACTAAAACCCAATCCTAGGGAGAAAACTTTATTGAGTAACAGAAACGTTTCGTAGAGTACATATAGTCATTTCACCGTCAATAAAGGTAAACAAGAAACATATAAGCTTCGACACATGACAGTTTACATCTGTGTAAAGGAAGTATATGTGTAACTAAAGGACATAAATAAGGTAGTACTATGGTATACAGGGGAACGAACAGATACTGAGAGTGTTGTTTCACGACGGAGTAACGTAGTATCATATATTACGGTCGGTTTCTATCTGAGAATACCACCAATACACTCAGAACACACTAGTATAACACACTCTAAAGTTAGTTCAAAACACTATACCTTGTGGTGATTAAGTCCACGTGACCATATATGGGTAAGAAGTTATTGAGAAGAAGATGTGTTTGTAACAGACCGACAACAAGGAAAAACACCAATCATGAACCATGGTAACAACTTGTCACACTAAAAGTCCACTAAGACTTTTCGGTCGGTTACTACGTGGAGACAGGGTCAATTTATATAGTGTATAGTGTCTGTCTCTCAAAGGACAGAATCCTCGTTTAGGATGTAGTGTCCTACATGTTACACTTAAATTGGAGTATTAACCATGTCTATCTAACTTGTACAGAACTCGATGTAGTAGTTCTGATCACATCCGTGGTAATTAACCTTTTAATACCCGTACACAAACTACCTTTAGAACAACATTAGCTAGGGACCGGGAAAGTTTACATTAACAAGGTAAAAGTTGAAGGACTTTTGATGATACGTCGTTAACGGTTACGGATAACACTTTACGTATTAATAATATTCGGTTCAATAGTAAGACAAAAGGTATTGTTCACGTACTAACACTAGTCCCTTAATATTCGTGTCCTTCTCCAACGTCTTAAGGTGACATGGGGATGTCCCGGTCCCAAGAGAACGGACACACCACCCCCTACTAGAAAAAAACAGAAGAAACAGTGACCGTACAGTCGGTATATAAGATAAAGTAACGTAAAAAACAAGAAGAACTGTGGTTATAAGAAAGGATCTAGTACTGATTCCATATCATTTCCAAACCTGGGAACACGGTGATGCCCATCTGTTAGATACAAGTTCCTGCCATTCCCTTGTACTTAGTCTTCTAGTCTTGTATGTATATTTGAATTCCCATGAGCATGATATTCCACTTATTCCAGTGGTTTCCCATATAATCATTGGCCCCTGGCCATTCTGTTTCTCATTGTGTATTGCTGTAACCTTCTGTGTCTGGATGTGAGCTGTTGTTCTTGTGTGCCTTATCCAGCTGGATTTCCCACTGCCATATTGAGTGCAAGCTTTATCCCTGTGACACTCATGTGGGTCTAGATATGGGCTATTGTTGCCCACAAGAGCATTGATCCTTAAAATATGCTGCTCCATGCTGACAAGGGTTCTAATGGCAAATTATTAGATACATTGAGAAACACAAAAAGGGAACTGGCTTATGTCATGCGCAGCAGTGGCCCATTTCACAAGTTTCGTGAGTCTGTCAATGATAACGAAGATGCTGTCAAAACCAGATGAAAGCAGAAGCGGCTCGATGAAATCCAAGGATATGAAATTCCACGGTCTTGGCGGAATTGGCAAATGCTCAAGGAATCCATAAGGCCAGTGTCATTGGGATTTTGATCACATACATGTTGTACAGGATTTGACATAAGAGATAATGAAGTCGTGGAGTTTCAGCCATGTATATTCACATTGGATGTTGCTGAGTGTCTTGTTTTGTCTGAAATGTCTGGAGATTTGGTGGTCGTGCAGATATTGTAGAATGCAGAGTCGGAGGTCGTTAACATCGGGAACATAGATTTGGTTGTCGAGTCGGAGGAGTCCTTGAGGATCGACTGACCATTGGGGTGTTGGAGGATTTGCAGGATAGTTATAAATTGCGGGATCGGAGGAGAAGGATTGTCGGATTTCTTCATGGAGTTTCTCAAAGTCCATGATGGTAACTGCATGGAGAATTGTGACGTTAAGGGATGTGGCTTGGCGGGATGATGACAGCTGTTCATTAGTGAAAACTGGGCAGAAATTGTGCAGGTTAACGCTGGCATAGTTGCTACTCCCCTCTTTAGGATAGACGTCCCATCGTCTAGTTAAAGAGTCGGGTTTTGTTCCAAGTTTCCTGGGTCGGAATTGGATAACGAGGTTGAACTGACATAGGTATTCCGACCATTGTACTTGTCGTCGGGTTAGAAGCTTGGTGGTGGTGATATATTCGAGGTTCTTGTGGTCAGTTACAATGTCAATGGTGGAACCAGAACCTTCGAGGTAGTGTCACCAAATCTTGAAAGCTTCGAAAATAGCGAGTAATTCTTTGTTGTGAACATCGTAGTTTTATTCTGGGGCGGTGAAAGTTCTGGAATGAAATGCTACAGGGTGAATTTCACCATCTTCCAGAGAAATGATAGAGAGGATTGCCATGAGGGCATAGTCCAAAGTGTCAGTCTCCACGATGAGTTGACAATCGGGAATCCAGTGCGTAAGGATAGGAGCTGTGGTGAAGGCTTTCTTAAGTGTTTCAAACGATTTCTGACACTCATCAGAGAAGTTCCACTTTATGGATTTCCGAGTAAGTCGGGTAAGCAGAATTGCAATGTCGGAGTAGTTATGAATGAAGTGTTGGTAAAAGTTCGCAAAGCCTAGGAAGGATTGGATATCTTTTACTTTTTGGGGTTCAGGCCATTCTTGGATTACTTTGATTTTATTGTCTGCCATTGAAAGTCCTTCTGGAGAGAGTATGTATCTGAGATATTCCACCGTTGTCTTGTGGAAGTCGCATTTGTTGAATCTTGCATAAAGTCGGTTTTTTTGGAGACATCAGAGGACTTCGCGGACATGTTCTTCGTGTTCTTCCAGGTTGTTGGAGTAAACTAAGATGTCATCCAAATAGATGAGGACTGAAATGTTGAGCATGTCACTGAATATGTCATTCATGAATCACTGAAAAGCAGCTGGTGCATTAGTGAGACCGAATGGCATAACACGCCATTCAAAGGAACCGTATCGAGTTCTGAAGGTGGTTTTCCACTTGTCGCCCTCTCTAATGCGGACTAAATGGTAAGCATGTCAGAGATCGATTTTGCTGTAAATCTGTGCTTTTCCGGGGCTTTCCAAAAGGTCAGAAAGTCGGGGAAGCGGATATCAGTCTTTTTTTCGTGATTTTGTTGAGACCATGGAAATTGATACAGAGTTGGAGTCCGCCTAATTTCTTCTTTGAGAATAGTACCAGAGCACCGTGCGGAGAAAGTGAAGGGCGGATGAATCCTATGGCTAGTGCCTCATCAATGAACTTTCGGAGTGTTTCTAGCTCAACTGGAGATAGGGAATAAATGGTTCCCAAGGGGGGACTCTCTCCCTCTATCAGGTCAATCTTGAGATCGTACGATTGATGATCAGCAAGGATTTCCACTTTCTTCTTACTGAAGACGTCGGAAAACTCGTGATATTCCGATGGAACAAGCAGGGACTAGGTCGATAGGTGAGTCTTGTTCGGATGTTGGAGGGGCATCCGTGCGATCAGATTTTGGGATTCTGGAGACTGCAGAGGCAGATTTCACAGAGAGTGATGTTGGAATTGAATCTTGTTGCTGAGGAATGCAGAACGTTATACTGCTTAATACCCAGTCAATCAACGGATTGTAGCGGGTGAGCCAGTTGTGTCCTAGCACAACGGAGCAGCTAGAATCAAGCAGTGTTACATACATATCAGCAGCCTGATTTTCGCCAGACGGAAAGTGGATTGGCATATTGATAGCCTGCGTGATTGAGATGTTAGAAGTGCCGTCGAAAAGTTTTAGCAGGATTTGTGGAATGTTGTGGAACTCCAGTGGAAGCTTGGAAGTGAATGATGAGTCTACAAAACAGTGAGTGGAACCAGAGTCCATGAGAGCTTGAATGTTAGTATTCGGAATAGTGTTGGAAGTCAGTCGTATAGTAAGAGAATTGGATTTTGAAAGAGCAGAAGTGTTGAGTTGGACCTTGGAAAATGCACAGATGGAATCAACACAACTCTGGGTCTGTGCGGAGGTCTCAGAGCTGCTTATTATTTTTTTTGAATCCATAACGGCTGCAGGTTTGGCCTTGGACTCGGGTTTGCTCGAAATTGTGGAGGCTGCCCAGGCCTTCGATTGAGCATTAAGAGAGGTTGATCGTGGACAGTCCTTCGTGATATGCCCAGGTTTCCCACAGAACATGCAAAGGTTTTGGTTCATGCGTTGCTGTCTCTCCTGTTGGGTTAGTTTTCCATCTTTTCCGAGTATGTTGGGAATATCTGGAGTTTTTTGGAAATTCAACGTGGAGGACTGAGGTTTGGTAGAAGAGGTGGAAGCTGAACTGTTGTTGTTGCTGTTCGTCCTCTTCTGCAGTTGGTTCGATCGGGATTCTTGCTTGTCCAATTTGCTGCTGTTACCAGAGTAGTTGTTGTTGGAAGTGGTGGCGCGGTTGACTGCCATTACCAGAGTAGTTATTGTTGGAAGTGGTGGCGTGGTTGACTTTGCCTCATCGTTCCCAATAACAACTGTCGATGGTTTGCGTGAGTTGTCAGAGTTCTGGAAGCATGTCGGCTTTGTCCCAGGTTGCAAGAATATCTGTGATACAATCGGGAAGTTTGGTATAAAAACTCCTACGAAGGGCAGCATCACCCCAATTGACTCTAGCAGCTAGGTGGTTGAATTCTACGATAAACTTCGTGATGTGTTGGTTGTCGCACATTTGGAGATTGTCGAGTTCAGTTTCCACATTGCCAACAGGATCGTAAGCTCCGAAATTCTCTCACAGTACCGTTGTGAAGTCCTGATAGTTTGTAAGCCAGGGCAGGTCTTGGAAGGCATCATCATCTAAGAGTTCAGGCTCAAAAAAATCTAAAGCCATCCCTTTTAGAAAAGAGATAGCATCAGTAACTTTCGCTTCGTCACTGGAAAAGGTCTGAGGATGGTCACGGAAGTGGAGTTTGCATTGCAGGAGGAAAGGATGGAGCTTTCAGGAATCCGATCTGTCAAAGGTGTCAGTTCATGGAGTTTGGTTTTTCCGGTTTGACTTTTATTTGGAGTTCCCATGTGCTTGGCTATCTGTTTCAAAGCTTTTAGCATAGCCTTCCCTTCATCTTCTTCATTGTTGTTGTCATCACCAGGGTCATCTTCCGGTTCATTATTTGGGAGGCTAGATCCGGGGTCTGTGATTCCAGTGACAGTATGGGATCTGGTAGAAGGGATAGTGAATGGATCAAGAGTTTCAGTTCGAATATACTGTTATAAACTAGATTTCTTCTCGTCAGATGTCAGAGTTATCGGAATGTCGGAGGTCAGGATTCAGAGTCGGGGTCGGAGCATACGGACCTTGGCTTCAACTTATAGGTTGCACCCTCTTGAATCCTTCGTGTCCTGGTATTTCGGAAGGTCAGGATGTCGGAGGAGTCAGACAAGATCAGAGAGTCGGATAAGACTTAGAGATGGAAGTGAGAAATTATTGAGTCAAGGTGGGTCAATATTCGAACTGATTAACGAGTACATGGAGGAGTCATGTATAACGAATTGATACAATCCGAATCGGAAAGATGCAAATATGGAAATCCAAAACAGAGCAAATACGGGATCGGGGTAGAAGTACATATGGACATAAGACCGAAGATGTAGATCTTTGATGAAAATGACTAAATATAGATGGGATGGAGATAAGTAAAAACAGGTGGAGGAAGTCAGAAATACGAATCGGAATATATTGGAGAAAAGTGGAAAAGCTGGGAATGAATCTGGGTTCTAACATTGAGCACGCGTGCAAAATTCATGGAGATCCGGCAGTGTCTGCATTGTCCTCGAGAATCCTCCATTGTCCTTGGAAATCCACCTTTGTCCTGATTGGTGGGCCACATGGCCCAATCCTGTGTGAATCACTTCCCCAAAGTGTTTGAATACATGTGCCAAATTCATTGACTTCCAGCAGTGTCTGCATTGTCCTCGAGAATCCTCTGTTGTCCTTGGAAATCCCCCTTTGTCCTGGCCACTCACCTCGTGCTTTGGTGGATGCTTTTGGAGGTTTGTTGATTTTTCAGGACTCTGGTACATTCCTCAGGAATCTGGTGGATTCTTTGGGACTCTGTAGGACTCTGGTGGACTCTGTCCAATTCCTCAGGCATCCGGTGGATTATTTAGGCCTCTCATGGATTCTTTGGGAGCCTGGTGGATTCTTCTGGTGTCTGTTGGATTCCTCAGGCCTCCAGTGGATTCATCTGGCCCCTTGTGGATTCCTTGGGACTCTTTAGGACTCCAGTGCCTTCTTCAGGACTCTCTTGGACTCTGATGGACTCTCTAGGACTCTGATGGACTCTTCAGGATCCTGGTGGATTCTCCAGGATCCTGGTGGAGTCCTCAGGATTGGGATGGATTCTTCAGGACTCTCTAGGACTCCCAAGGAATTCTCAGCACTCTCGTGGATTCCTCCAGACTCTTCAGGACTCCAGTGGCTTCTCCACGATTTTGGTGGAATCCTGGAATCCCCACAATTATCCAGACAGGAAAACTCTACATTTCCTCAGAATTTTCCTCATGTTTTCCCAAAGCTTCCCCAGCGTTCTCTGTATTTGAATTCCATGGGAAACTCACCATCAATTTTAAGATTTTCATTGGATTCTTCTGGTTAGAGTTTCCTGAGGAGACCATGACTTATCCCACAGTTTACCTTCCCTGTGAATTCTATGTTCTCCTAACATTTTCCATGGATGAACACTTTGGGAAAACTGTATATATTCCTTTGATTTTCTCTATGATTTACCTCACAATTTCCTTTGGTTTTCCCTCTCACAAAAACCTTGGAAAACCATCAGATGATGATACATATTCCCACTGTCTTCCTCTCTGGCAAACACTGGAGAAACATGGCATTTTCCAATGATTTTCCCAATCATTATCCACACATTGTCCATCCTGTCTTCCAATTGTTTTCCTAGTCCTGGAAATTTTTGGAACACCATCAATTTTCCTGAGGTTTCCCTCATTGGATTTTCTTGGGAAGAGGCACCCAGTTCCAAAGGTTTTCCTCAGGATTTTCCGGGTCAGAAAATTTTGGCATGTCTCCAGTGCTGGGAGCCACTCTCTGTATGCAGAGAGTTAGAAGCACTAGATGCTTATCTAGAGCTGAGGGGAGTTAGAAAGCCACAAGAGCTTCCTAATCATGCCCTATGGGCACGATAGTGGCAATAAGTGAGTCCTTTAATAAAAGGACTCAACACGAACATATGTTGTGTCAGTGATTCACATGACGCAATGCAGTCACATGAATAGGTCACGTGATGTGGTGCTTGCGCTTGCCTTAATTTAAGTGACAATTTTATCACCGCTTCAAGGCTTCTTGCCACCCACTTCCACACCCGCACCAGCGACAGTACACATGGACGGCAAAGTGTCCCACCAACACCTCTCCACAGAGGCACTACCTAGTGCCTCTGAGCAATTTGCTATGCTCCAAAAGGAGCAGAGCTGGACTGTGCATGGCATCAAGGACACCATTGCTATCATCCATTGTGACTCCTGCCCGGAGTGCAATGCATATATGCAGCACTTGCTGCAAGCCGCAAAACTGCGGCTTATCAACCCCCAAATGTGCAACATTTAACGTGCATTAAAAGTGGCTTGGCCACCTTTACTCGCCGAAATGGCATGTCCTTTTATTAAGGACATGTTAGCCTCCTACAAGGAGGAGGTATGTGAGCTCCAGTCAGAACTCAATACACTTTGCGCTGCTCTTGATAAGGAGAGACAGATTAATCGCGAAATGGTGGATAAGTTATCCACCATGAAGTCGACGCAATTGGTGCCGACTATAATTGATCTGACATCGCTGCCAGACTCGGTGATGGACTCAGCGAGTCCCTCTCTGCCAACTACCAGTGCTTCACCGGTAGGACCAACTTGATCCAGTCACAAGACTGCATCCACGAAGCAAGTGTTAGTGGCACCATACCCTGCGTCACTGACTTCCCACATCACCCTGGCCATAGGCGACCCACCTGCAATGCAGATGGGATATTTACCCTGCCCATTGGCCAAAGCACCACACCCTAATGTGGTGCACATGAGCTGTCAACCCACAGAGTGGTTCGACATCTGCCAGCTCAACGACCCTAAGTTCATTGAGCATTACGCTTGCGCATGTGACACTTGCCATGTCGCGCAGCACGCTATCATTAAGCGTGTTGATTGCGAGCAACGCCTGGCCACTTGAATGCCAGCATTTGAGATTGCTCATGACACACCTCCCAACCTTAGGGATGTGTTATGCACGATAGAATACTCCCCAGAGGGAGTATCACCCACTATTTGCGGGCTTATAGATAACACCCTCCAATTGGAGGATGTGGACGTATGGGTTTGGCTTAAACCCATTAAGCCAAAGACTAGTCTTTCTTCAAAAACTCACAGAACTGTTTACAGTCTGTGGCCAGTGGGCCGATCTTGCCGGTACATGCTGGCGGCAAGGTCTCCCAATGCCATTGTCTACTAGTGTCAAGAAGGCGTTCAAATGGAAATGCCCCCACATAGAGATGTTGCTCGATGAGCTAGCCCAGTGGCTAGGTACCTACGCGGGGGTAGATCCCGCTAGGGCTCTAGTAAATATAGAGCCCTACTTCATGCACAAGCAGAGCAAGGTCTGCTACAACGTTACTGCGCAGAGGGTACTCGACACCCGCAAAGGCCGGACATATACCGCTCTTCATATACCTACCCCCATGCATCCCCCAGGGTTTTGGGGATCACCTAGCATGTCTGATGACAATTTGTTGCTAGATGGATGAGGTGGAGGGCCTCCCTGCTCACAGGCACGTACGGACGTGCCGTCAATGGGACCCCCCGCTCCATCCACTCCCCTGCTTGCTTCCACTCACATTGCAGAGGACAATCCTATGGAAGTCAACCCCACTGACTCCCTCTACTACAACAACTCCGTCAAAGTTGCCGCGCAGTCTTCCTCAACTGCACCTGTACCCATATATGCTGATCCCCCATCAGCATAAAAATTGCCCAAACCTCCTGAGGTTTGGTCTTTGGGGAGGGTGTAAGAATGTAGATTCTTACTGTAGCATATATGCTACTATTTAGAGAATATAAGTCACCAGAGTTACTTATGGCTCAGATTATGTAAAGCTGCCCACTAGGGGCACCTGTAGATAGTGGACAACTATACAGTTGTCCACAACTAATTATATAAGTAACTTAATCTTACTCGTAACCACATGCAGTGCAGACACCAATAAAATTATTGGCTCAGTCTGTTTGTGTGAACTCAATTAGATTCTTACAGAATTCCTTCGCAGATATTTTCTCTATCGCAAGCCTCTAGCTCACGATCCGTCTCTTCCTCAGGACGCACCAGCATACTGATGCTATCCTGCTCTAGGGTAGTGCTCACTTCACGAGGACCATTCCTCTTGCTTGGTCCAGACAGAGGTGGCATCCTCTGTCTATCTTGTTTCTTGTGAGCCTTCTCAGCCTCGCGGTCGACTTCACAATCCCTATTGGGATTGTTTCCACGCTCGGGGGCCTTTCCACATAAAGGTCCTTGTACTTCCTCCTCCAGGGACCGTATTAACAGTTCCATACCATCTCCCAGGGTTTGAAGTTGGTTCGCAGTGTCATCTGCTGCGCAAGCTGCCTCAGCCGCTCGTTGGCTCACTTCACGCATAGTGCCTACATTTTTACGGCTCTCTTTGAGGGCCATAATCATCCAGGCAATGTGTCCAGTTGTATGCTCATACTGCCAGGTTTCGTCTTCCCGGCGTATTGACCCATGTTCTTCCATCCCTGTTTGGGACAGCGAACTTCATGATCTGCATTCTTGAACATATGGCAGCTGCGACATTTGCACTCCCAGTGACTTGTCAGTGTTGCTTGTCGGCACTTCTCTCGACTCATTGAGAGACAATCATAACTTCAACCTGGTTGAAGTTCTTCTTGTTTTCTTAACAGTGTAAGACAGCATAGCTGTCTAGTTACAGATGGATTCCGGAGTCACGTACACAAGCACCCACACATGCGCCGCTCACAAAGCACGTCACATTGCCTAGGCTTGTGATCCCGAACCACAGTTCCCTTTATCTTAGCTAGTTTACCACTGATTCCTTTGTTTCTGAATATCTTTTTGTTCTATTTTCATATAAAATACCTCTAGAGTCACGAGAAATACAATATCTTTCCCCTCTCTCACTTCCACTTGCCCAGCTCCCTTCTGAAACTACTCGAAAGATCTTAAAGAAAAGTTAGAAACAACCTGACAGTCTAGAAGGACAACAACGCTTACAAACTGGTGTGCCCTGCGTCGAACGTGGAGGAATCTTCTCACAACAATGGTACCCTCTATACTTTAATAACCTCCACCTACTGTGGCACACTCTTTAGTGGCACCACCCACCTTTCAATCTCAGCCTTCTCTCATCCTCCATCTCCCTATCTCTGTCCTTGCATCTTGGAGAGACACCCAGACCTTTGCTGACAACCCTCCCACAACTACGATGACATACAAAACCACCACCACAACACGAAACAACCACCACACTTGGGACAGAAATGGTATCACACCTGAGGTTCCAACCAAAACGACATACACTGGGACAGAAATGGTATTGCACCTGAGGTTCCAACCAAAATGACATACATACGGGACAGAAATGGCATTGCACCTGAGGTTCTGCTCAACATTATAATTACTCGACACTATCCATCTCTACACACTCCTGTCAACATCACAACCCTGGTCTTCATACATCTTTCAGTTTGTGCTTCTCACCCACTCATCCAGCCCACGTCTTTAGCCTCGCATCCAGCCCCACACTCCTATAGCAGTTCTCCCACCTACAGCAACCTCCTCCAGTCCACTCTTGCAGTTCCACGATCCCATGTCAATCGCTACCATGCCACCATCCCTACTATCACCACGCCCTTTCCACAGCCCTTCAACACAAGTCTTATGCAAACTTGATTCAAGAGAAGAATTTCCACCCATGCCATATACGCCAACAACAGCAGCAGCAGGATCTGCGTCAAGCACGCAGGCAAGGTGCACAAACCACCTCTTCATCCCCGCCTATGCCCACTACCCTAGCTCAGAAGTGGCACAATCGCAAGAGTGGGCGTACAAGTGCGATTCCAACAAGGAGAGTCCCCCTACCCCCCCCTTTTTCCCTGTTTGACCACACATGTTGTGTGCCGCCCATGCCCACTGCCACCTACTTTGCTGCACCGCCCTGCCCTGCCGCCACGAAAACTGTCCCCGCATCCTACCACGGCGGGTTGTACGTACACTACACGAGTGCAATGTCGCCGTCTTGTCCCCACACCCAACCATCACGCCCCCAGCTCGACATCGACTCCTTTCTCATCCACAAAGACTCCACTGCAATGACACAACCTGCAGCAAAGGATGCAGGCCCCATGGATGCTCTACCGCCTGTCATCCATGCGTCCTAACAGTGCACAAACGTGCTGAACGTACGCATGGTGCCACCATGTACCCCAGGCGACAACCCTACCACTGCACACCTACGCATCCCAGACCACCACGCATCCCCAGTCACCCTCTTGGCCCCCTCCATGCCACCTGTCCATCCCCGCTGCCTGCTCAGCCCCTCCACGCACCCCCGCCACTCTCCTAGGCCCCACCATGCACTCTGCGTACCCCCACTGCCCTTCTTTCTGCCTCTCCTCACCCTCTGTTATGGATCCATATAATGTACTTATAGTCTCAAGAATCTGCCTATAGGGTTCCAAGTGTTTCTGATCAGTGGTTCTCTTTATATTCTATTCCTTGTCACTGCTGCTGGGTTCACTATTAATGATCCACAAGAGTCCACAACTTGGGTCGCTGACCTAATACTTGCCAAATCAGTAACTCAGCAGCTGAGGTAAGCCAACTCATTGGTCAGCAGGATCATTAATTAGCTCCACAGCAGGTGACTTCTTATTTATCATCCAATATTAATTAGCTAGAGACATTATGACGTCACTACAACCCCAAATCTGAGCCTGAATGCTATGATATCATTTCAGCATCATAGTTATTCATGAGTCAGTAATTTAGTGACATCATAGTCGTCTCTAGCCAATAGTTAGCTTCATATTAATAGTGTAGAAGCTTCTGGAAGATTCTAACCATATATGGCAGCTGCCAGAACCTTCCAGCAGCTTCCATTCTATTGTTAGACCTTCCTAAAGCATCTAGGGTGTCTCAGATGTAAAGCTATAAGTATAGCTCTAGGTAGCCTTGCAAAAAGCAATCACACACACATTTCACACCCCACTTCTGCCTGAAGCCTGAGTCTTCTATCAGATCAGTTCAAGCCTGAAGAACTTGACCTAGCTGAAAAACTCTGTAGGAGCCTCTTTCAGTCTGCCTCTCACCTTGCAGGGGTGAAGCACAATCTCTTCAGCTTTTCGCTGCTTTAGTTGGAGCTCTGTAGTTTGTAGGACCAGAGTTAAAGACTACTAGCTTGTGTAAGCAAACCACCACTTTCCATCTAATTGACACTTTGTTGCTTGTAGGGCCAAATATCAATTGCTGGCTTGTGTTGGCTATCATCACTTCTATTTAATTGAAGCTTTGTTGCTTGTAGGGCCAAAGTTAAATTAATAGCTTGTGTTGGTAACAACCACCACTATTATTCGATTAGCCTTTGTTGCTTGTAGGGCCTAAGTCTAATCAAATAACTAGTGTTGGGGTGTAGTACACTTTCTATCTAATCAAGCTCTGTTGCTTGTAGGGCCTTAGCTTGATTACTAGCTTGTGTCAGCACAAAGCTACCACACTCTATCTTATCTGGGCACTGTTGCTTGTAGGGCCTTTGCCTGGTTAACTAGTTTGTGTTAGTGTTGACTTTATCAACTCTCAAGTTAGTTTTAACTTGTTGTTGTTGGTCTTGTCCCTTCGCTCCTTGTTTCTTGGCTATCCTTTTAGTCCTTCAGTTGAACAGCCATTCAATTGTTGCGACCTTGAGCCTAGTCGTCCAAGTCTGCTTTCCCCATATTGCATATAAAAACAAAGCATTGGAACCCTGTACGCTCTCCCTCATAGTTTCAAGTATTATCTTGACCAGACTAGTAGCCTTGCTACAAGTGCTTTGAATTGCATTGTTACTGCAAAGTAATAGTGTTATTTGAACACCAGAGTAGAATCTCTTAATTGGGTTCTCCATTAAAATAGTCTTTGGTTGATATCCCCTTGAACACTATCAGTGGCTAGACTAAACTTGATTGTGTACCTTACACCAACGTTTAGTTCTGAGTTCACAGTTTCCAAAACACCCTCTGTGCACACCCTCTGCACTCCTTGGCCCCTTTCTGTGCCATTCACACCTTTGTGCATGCCCTCTCTGTGCCCTCCGCCAGTCTCCTAGTCCCTTCCATGCCCTCTGCATATCTCCACCACCCTTCTATCCCCCTCCGTGTCTCTGCACTCTCTGTGCACCCTCCTAGGCTCTTTTCTGTGCCATCCGTGACTCTGGACACCCATGCCACCCTTCTATTCCCCTCTGCGCCATCTGCGTGAGCCCTCACCATCCTAGACTAATCCCATCCACCTAGGACGACGTGTAATGGACAGAGTCTACGGTTTTTTTTCAGGGGAGGGAAGGAGATGTAAGACAGCATAGCTGTCTAGTTACGGATTGATTCCGGAGTCGCATACACAAGCACCCACACACATGCCGCTCACAAAGCACGTCGCATTGCCTAGGCTCGTGATCCCGAACCACAGTTCCCTTTATCTTAGCTAGTTTACCACTGATTCCTTTGTTTCTGAATATCTTTTTGTTCTATTTTCATATAAAATACCTCTAGAGTCATGAGAAATACAGTATCTTTCACCCCTCTCACTTCCACTCGCCTGGCTCCCTTCTGAAACTACTTGAAAGAACTTAAAGAAAAGTTAGAAACAACCTGACAGTCTAGAAGGACAACAACACTTACAACAGGCAATATTTCATCTGTTTCTGATTCCTCTGACATGGGTCTCCTTAGATCCGCTGATACTCGCTTTTGACTCATGGAGTCAGAAGCTACGGGTGTTGTAGTTCTACAAGGACTAGCTATCCTCATCGGTGTTCCCATGCGCCTGTCCATGTCGTGGGCAGGCTCAACTCTCCTGTCTGGGCCTTTGGCTGTGGCTCCAGACATATCTTGATCCTCTCTGGATCTAGATGTTCGGCTTCGAGTTCTTATCGAAATCATAGATCTATGATCTATCAGCCACACTGTGGCATTCTTCTATTGATTTAGAAAAATCAACAGTAAACATCTGTTTAATGTTTCTGATACTTCTGGCAAGTGTTAAACTCGTCAGTTTAGGTAAAAGATTGGTTTGATCTTTTTTGATTTATCGCAATACTGCCAATACAATTGGGAGTCAAAAGAGTGTAAGATTCTTAAATTGTGTCACACAAACAGACTGAGCCAATAGGTATATTTAGGGCATCTCATGAGTACCACCATACCCGCAGATATACCTGTACTCTTGAAAGAATGGAGAGTACAGATATGAGATTTGGTCAAACATTTACATGTAAATACTCGCAAGTACAGATAGAGTACAGGTATACCTGTGAAAAATCAGCAAATACCTGCAGATATCTGTGATACCTGTGAAAAATGGAGAGTACAGATATGGCTTTTGGTGACCAAAATACCCACAGATACAATACTCGCAAGTACAGGTATGTACTTGTGAGATGCCCTAGGTATATTGGTGTCTGCGATGTGTGTGGTTACAAGTAAGATTAAGATTGCTTATATGATTAGTTGTGGACAACTGTATAGTTGTCCACTATCTACAGGTGCCCCTAGTGGGCGGCTTTACATAATCTGACCCATAAGTCACTCTGGTGACTTATATTCTCTAACTAGTAGCATATATGCTACTGTAAGAATCTACATGCTTACATCAAGTCTCGTAACGCCACAGATTTCTAGGGGTGTCAGAAGGCCACAGGCATTTTCAAGCCCAGCCTCATCAGTGGGTTGCCAGCAGGGCATCGGCTCCCTCTCATCTACGTTTGTGGGGGATGTGATGCACCTCCTGACACTCAATATAGGTGATTTGTTAATCCCCCTGTGGCATGGACTATTCCAGTGTGCAGGATCAGATAATATTAGAGATTGGCCATGGGTTGTGTTGGTTAATTCCATATGGAAGGAGCATGGTGAAAAGGTCATGAATGCAAGACCGAATATCCCAGGCTCATATGACCGGCCACCACATAATATTGCAGAGAAGGTGAACACCAAATACAAAGCCAAAGAGTGGCAAGGGTACTTGTATGGCTTAGCACCAGCTCTGCTGCACAACATATTGCCTAAACCATGTTGGCAAAACTTCTGCAGACTGGTGCTTGGCGGAAGAATCATTCACCAATGTTCGATTCAGGCTTCAGATTTGCAGAAGGCACAGCAAGTCCTTGAGTAATTTCATCTTGAATATGAGGCTCTTTATGTTCAGCAACGGACGGTGACAAGCATGATACTCGACAGCTCCTACTACACTACAAAAGACGCTCACTGCACACGTGCCTATCATCATCAGCTTTTGCCAGACCATCATCTGCTGTGCTACTTCCAGTCCACCAGACACATCATCTCCACACTAATTCTATTTTTCATCAATTCTATTTTCGATATGCCATCCAGCATTACTGCCACCACATCCCATGATTTGTTTCAGATGACCGCCAAGCCAGACATACGCGTTGGGCCACACATCGAACTTGCTAGTCGACGTTCTCCCCTTGATGTTCATTTGTCCAGTCCTCCTCCACAAGTCGCACATCGTCGGTACTATCCTCTTTATGTCGAATCTCCTGAAGGCCATACCGAATATTCCCCTCATATTCTCCTTATCACATTCACGATTGCATATGGGTATTCAATCAAACCTTCCATGCTCCCTTCTACGTCATCGGTTTTGACCCAAACTTCGAACCAGTGAATGGTTGGCATCGCATCGTCCTCAGGAATAACTGGTACATCAAAGGCACGGACCAGGAACAGAGATTTGCTACGGTTATGTGCCTAAGGACTTCGTCAAGCAGGACTCGTCTTCGTTCCCTCTCTGGAGGAAATTCATATCCAAGTGTCATGATTGGTTCACATGTTTCTGAGTTGTCATCAAGTCACATGACTCACTTACTCATCTTCGGAGATATTTGACAAGCAACTGGAATCCATTGGACAGCTATGACTCATTTTCATCACCTGACTCACTTGCTGTACTTCCATTTCCAATTGTTCCACATGGTCTATTGTCTGTGACTCACTTCTATTCTATTTCTGGCTTCTATTTCCAATTCGCTGCCACATTTATATTCATTTCTTCGACCACCTGACTCATTTTTCCATTTCCTTACAAACCATCTTCCTATTTTGGTTTTCTGCCTCTCGCCGCTAGTCATTTCTCCTGTCTGCTGTCAACGACATCGTTGTATGGCATACTCGCATCGTTTGTTGTTCTGCTCATGTATATAAGGCCTGTTTCGCATTAGTGTACCCCAATTCACCTCTATCAGTTGGATTCACTCATCTAAGTCTCAAGCCCAAGTCTTCTAAGTCTACTACTACTACTACATCTACGTCAAGGCCAGCTTTGTCAATCACATGACATTTGCTGTTGTATCTTGTCTACGCTTACGTCAGCGTATTACGTCGTCATCATCATCACTGCTACGTCTTTGTCTTTGTCCTTGTTCTACCTTTGTTGCTGCTGATAGCAAAGCGCACTGAGCTGAACACCAGTGCAAGTAGCCATGCAACGACAACACCGCTACCCACTGTCTTTTGGATCCATTTCTGAAAGTAAACCGACAACGGACCGTCTCCACTTGGTATGGCCATGCATCCATGCTTTGCTCCATCTTGGGTTGGAAGTCCCATGCCTGGGACCCCCAATGTTATATTTGACTTGGACCATGGAATGCATGATTGGAAACTTGGGGGAAGAACTCAAACTGCATTCCAATCCTTGTGCAAACCTCTTGGAGCATGGGTTACAGTGATCGCAGGTTAACGCATTAAAAGCCATGATTCCCAGGCTCGACAAGCAGAAATAGTTCTGCCACGAGGATCCCTAGATTTGGGTGATGAATACCTGCTGTTGTGTATGACTGAGCGTTATGCACGGCTGTGTCAAGGCATTTTGGGTAAGTTGATAAATAGATATATATCTGAGGCTGACCAGGAAGATGGCCAAGTCGTACCAAGAAACTGGGCTGTCAAAATCACAAGATGGGCTCACCTCCAGCTGCTTACAGGTCAGACTGCGCATTCTCTTTGGAAAGAGAGTTTGAAACCCTTGGCTAAATTGTGCAGGGCATGGTGTGTCAAGGTGAGCACCATTCACGAATTATTATGACTTTCATATGGGTGTATTGATGCCTCTGGCATTGAGCTGTTCTGGAAGGAGCATATCGAGTTTGCAGAGGTCCAATTTTATTTCTGCACGTGCATCAATGGCAAGGATCATGGACTCACATTGGTGCGACTGTATTCACAACCGGATGAGCACTTACTAGATGAATCATATGGGACTGTTTATTCAATAACCCAGATGGATGACGACAGATTGCAAGTCATCGATGTTAAAACCATATGCTCCATGGTATCCATCCAACCTCACGACTATCAAGTCGTACCTGGTGAGGATTAGTTCTTTGTATGGGAGCAAATGGGCCTGGAGATGCAGAGAATGAGCGGCCATGAGGAGTCATTAGAGGAGGAAGACTGAGTGGGGCCTCTCTCAAATTAGGCATCTCAAAAGTACATTAATCACAGCAGAGTTTTTCAGGTTATTCATGTACACTGCAACAGACCCTGCCTTAACAGCAGAGTGTGAGGTATCCAAGCCATATTCGAGTCTTTCATTTTGAAACTCACCATAATATTTATTATTCAGATCTCGCTATTTTGACTCATAGCAGTGTAGGCTATCCTTTGGCCTTACATGTATGTGCATTAACATGTTTGACATCCAGCATTTCTTGGCCAACATTTGCAATCATTTCAGATCTTTCACATAGGGAATTTTGAACGAGGGAGTATTTCAAACAATGAGAACAAGCAATACAAGTCACATCACTTATTCACTGCCAGGAGCACTAGTCATTCATTACATAGTTATGTTGTCAAAGATGAGGTCCCTCTTGCACATCTGTGGGTCCCATCTCTTGAGCATCTGAGCCTCCTCATAGTCACTCATCACAGCATCCTGGATTCTCAGATACTCTTGCTTATGTCAAAGACGTCTTTCATCCAACTTGGAGTAGTTCAGCAGTTCATGAAACCAGATCTGGCTATCTCATTTGTAATGAGCCATTTTTGTGGGAGCTATTGTGTCAGAGATTTCAGGGCATGTACAAGCTGTTTCGGAAGTTTTGCAGGTAGCCTCGGGTTCCGGCAAATTTGATGGTGGCACAGTGACCAAACATTTGACGGATGTAGTGAGAAGACTCTGCATGCCTGTGAGACCCCTGCCAGTTGTATTAGAATATCAGTCTTTCCAGAGGGATAAATTACCACCTGTTGTTATCTGCATTTCTTTTTCTCGTTCAATTATTAGTAGTACGACACATACGCAAAAATCTCAAGCCACACATGTAATTATTTCTGTTCAGCCACATTTCCTTAACCAATGGCCTATTTTTTGGCTTGCATGAGGTGGTAGATTGCTGTGCCATGAGTGCAGCGGTGTTGTGGTGGTCCTAGAGCATATTGTGACTCTGTGTGACCTAATGCACTGTCTATCTCCTGCTCCTTCCACCATCCCGACTGCCCTCAAAATGGATTTCAAACATCTCTCAGAGGACTCTAACTCATTTTCTAGCTCTAGCTACTCATTTTTCCCTGCCTTCACCCAATCTTCTTCAAACCAGCACTCCACTTCGTCTTCTGGACTCACCGACACATTTGGTCTTCAAACAGACCTCCTTGGAATGATATTATCTTCTGGAAGTACCAATCAACTTCAATATGGTAATCAGAACACAGATTTTAATTAAAACAAGGCTCCCATTAGTGTGCACAGCATACTTTTCTCTCCCACGACACCCTAACTGCTAACCCTCCCTTTGTAGTTGCCCAACATTCAATTGATACAAATTATAGGGACTGCAAGCCACCAAATTCTTTTACAATCTCGAAATGCCGCAAATATGGCTTCTCTGGCCAAGGTGGCAGCTCTCAAGGCTGAAATCCATTCTTTGAAGTAAGTTTTTTTTTCCTCCCTCATGGACCGGTGTTCTTCACTTGGTTCTACCTCACCCAGGGAGAACTACAGCTTGTTGGTAGCTCATGTTCCATCCTCAGACAGACCTGCCATGCATACAGCCGACCATTCATCAACCTCGACTTTTTCAAAGCACACTGCAAAGTCTAACCCATTACCTGATAAAGCCATGTATCCTGATGTAAAGTTCTGGGATTGTGATGATTGGGAAACATACAAGCAAGATCTCAAGAAGGCTGGCATACATACTGAAGACACTCAGCAGGGTAAACCTGAAGTAAACATGGAGCCCTGTATTACCATGGCGTATGTCACGACCCATGACGGTGTTGGCGTGAACAACATACAAGGGGCTGCAATACACCACAAGGCTCATGCAATATGGCAGACACTTGAAGATTGATCTGCAGCACCTGCAACTTGGTCCGGAATTAGCAGTGAAGCCCTGATGTATTACCAGGACAACATGTACAAAGTGTTCTCCTATTTGGCCTGCTGTGCAGACCACTGGAAAGTAGAATATCTTGCTGTGATTAACTATCCTTCCTGGCATCATAATCTATCCAAATCTGGCATGGCAATCAAAGTGGAGCCATCTGAACCCAGAATGAATCAAGACAGTGCTAGCCCCTTGCAAACAATCCCTGAGGGCACCAAAAAACGTAAGCACGATCCTGTTTCCATGCCAAGTCAACCACAGATGAAGACGGCCAAGAAGGATCAGAAGAATAAATATGTGAGCAGCAAACCTCCTGTACTAGACACCAGTTCAAACCTCCAAGCCTCTGATGCTTCAAATGCTCCTGCCCTGCCCTTGTTCCCCTTGCTCCTCACATTCACTGCCCTTGTTCCCCTTGCTCCTCACATTCACTGCCCGCCATCTCCTGAGACTCCTGAACCAGTAATCCTCATGCAGCAGGACAGAGGGCTCCCACCTACTAATATCCTCACGCACTTCCAATCATCCAAACAAGAGGTGCCCACAATGGCACAAGCACCTAACTCTCAGGCTACTCCCATGTTGCTGCTCACAAACATCACAACTCCCCACACTTCTCCCACTACTGCTGCTCTGCTAGTGCCTCTATTACCTCAGCTACTCTGTGACCAGATATCCTCAGTCCCTGCCTGCACTTCCCTGGTCCCTTCATCCCCAGTCCTTACAAGTTTGCTCCCCACCGAACTCCAGGGGCTTATCTCAGGTTTACAACTGCCCCCTGACCTGATGCAATCTCAGGAAGGTACTAGTATCGTACAACACATTCCCAGCTTACCTCCATCCCACCCAGAACCGCTCACAAACATCTCATCCGAAATAATGCTAATAGAGCCTAATGCCATGTCTGCACTGCTCAATCTACCAAGTACGTCTCACAGAATCGCTTTGTCATTCAACCCCCCTGTATAATGATTCATTATCACACCCACAGACTCAGGGACATGTTCATCAACCCAGAACCCCAACACCACTATGTCTGCAGTGGTGGAGTCATATAATCATACAAACATACCCTCCAATGTCCTCCTGCCTGAGAAACACCCAGACTCACGCAAAATCATTCGAGAGGTACGTCATCGTCAATATTGAACATTATGTTCCTTATGCTCCCTCTCTCTGTTATCAAACTTGGCCATCCAGTTCAAAGACCCCTTGTGAGTGTTTCACAGTCCACAGGGCTGCTGGTGACTTGAATACCATAGTGGTCGTGCCCCAGTCCCAGAAACTCCCTGGCAGCCAGGTAGGCGCTGTCTAATGTTATGTAAACTAATGGTTTAAATTTTGCTCTTCAGAAGACCTCCTGGCCACCTCGAGCTCACACACCAAGCCCATTTTTCCAAACCAAACCCAGAATACTCTCCCATCCTCAAGCACCCCAGAAGTCCCGACTGCAGTCAAAATAAAACAAGAGCAGAAAAAAGGCACAGACTCATATTACTATCCTAACAAGACTAGCAACTCTGCCATGTGAGCACAGGCATTGTCTATATTGATAGTCCTTCTGATGACGTGTCAGCAATATTTTCTTGTTCGACTTCTGCCCCATGAACCCGAAGTGCACGAGAGCGGCACTTAAAGAAGCTTATGAACAATTATCTGTGGAAAGAAAAACAGTACGTATCATGTCTACTATCCACTTCAACATATAACACTTTCTATAGTTTTATATAAACCAGAGTGCATATAACCGAAAGAATCATATGACCCCTGGACCGACTCTGAATCGAGATCCTGGTGCAGGAGACGCAACCAAGGTAAACCCAGCTCACACTCCCTTTGACAAGATGTTGACACGATATATTTTGACTCTATGTTACAGATGGTTTCAACTACATCAACTGGTGGAGAAGGTGCAGAAATGAGCTCGAGGGAACTAGGAGGGGAGCAAGCAAGCAAGCAATAGTAATGTTATACCTAATCCAAAATACGCAGCTACAGTCTGATTCAATAATAGCTTTCATTGTTACCGTATTTTCTGCTGCAATCCAATCGAATCCAATGAATCTGCTCAGGAGCAGCTCTTAGCAGATGGGATCCAACATCCCCTGGTTTTCAATCTGCTATAGTAGGACCCCTGAAAATCCCTAGGTAAGGGTGAGCCAGATCCGGGTGAAAATTTGGGGTTTTGGACCCCCAATCCTTGATCTGGTCCAGGCTCATTTGGGCCAAAATGTGCATATAGCAGGAGGTGAAAGTCCAGGTCTTTTCAACTGGAATCGGACAGGCCTAAGGTCATGTCCAGGTAACTTTGTTGTGGCTAATATGGGTAACCTAGGTTGATTTTTGATTATGACTGGTCCTGATTGGTCTCAGGTTCAATTATCACTGTAGTATGTTTTTCAATGACTAGTCCATGTGCATTTTATGGATACTTATGGTCCACCCCCACAACTGTACAGTTTTCAAGTCTTTTTTTGGATTCAGTGACTTTCACAGTATTTCTTCACCTCCATCTTATCTCAGTTACCTACCTGCAAAATGGAAGAATCAATTGATCTCACCACAGACCCAATGCTCCTAGAGGGTTATTGGGGCAAAATCTGAGCTCTGGGAGCCCTAGGGACCGAATCCAGGCAAAAAAGGGGGCTCTGGGAGGCCTGTGGCCACGCTCCAGGCAAAATTTGAGGCCTCGGAGGGCTGAGGCCACGGCCTGGGCAAAATTTGCGAAACCATTGGAAGCCTGATCCAATCCGGGCAAAAATGCTCCAAAAGGGTGTTTTTGTGTCCAGGCAAAAAGGTCAGGATTTTGGACTTTTGGGATCTGGCCTACCTAGGGATTTTCAGGGGTCCTGCTATAGTCCGGATCCCATGTACAGAGCGGACGAGAACGGATATTTTTGGTAGGTCCGATTTGGCCCGCTGGGAGCATGGCTAATCCGAGCGACTTCTCACTGGGGCTCAAGGTTGAGATTCGTCTGAGTTTAGGTAAGGAACGAACTTACACCCGGCGAATCTCAGCCTTCCGCGCCTGCTATCCACTCTTTCCTGCCCCCTTGCCTTCTTCCTTCCCTGCCTCCCTCACTCGCTAGTAGGTTGGCTTGAGCTGCCTCGGGATTTTCGGACCAGCTGACAAACGTTGTGTAGTATTAGCGGCGCGAGTCCCAGGTGCGATGTAGCGTCCGCTCCCCGGGTTGGACCCTCAACCCATTTATAGTTGCAATGGTTTTAGTCCGTTGTCCCTTTACACATTGCTTCGCTTCCCTGACCCGCAGGTCTGTTTGTTTTCGCTGAGCCACCGCTGCGCCGCTTCTAACCTTTCCTGCAGCCGTTTAGTTTCCTTGCTTACCCACCCACCTCTCCCTATGTTTTTCCTTGCCTCCTTATATGTTATGTTGCTCGTCCTTTTGTATTACTGTCCTGCACGGTCATGCTTTTTCCCCACTGGGGTTTTTTACCGCAGCCGTTGCCTTTCTGTAAACACTTGCTCATGTATTTCGGGGGGTGCAGCTCCTATACACGTATTGCGTCGTATACCCGTACTCGCTAGTTTCTTCTCGTCTACAGTTGTGGCTCAAGCGCTCAAGGTTGAGATTCGAATAAACTTTGCTGCTTGCAGCATGACGCGTCGGAGTTTGCAGCGCAGCCAATTAGAGACGCGGAACACCTGGCTGTTGTGGGAAATTGATGACCGTTTGAACTTCCCCAAATCAAATGCCAAATCCGCATTGAATCCTCTACTGTGATCAGCCCTAATGCAGTTGAATGGGTTGAGCTCGCCGACCATCGACGTGCGAGCTCTGACATGTCTGTTCCTTGGTATCTTCGTTCTTGCATTTGGACTCTGGTCGCGCATCCTCAAGGAACATTTCTTCTTATCGGAACCACTACTTTCGACCCTCTTCGGCGTCCTCCTTTCCCCCAAAGTTTTTGATCTCCTCTGGTTTGTTCCTGACGGCTGGGACGGGAACCTCGCATATGATACGGCGCGAGACACACTTACTTGGTTCTGTCGAATCATAATCGGTATCCAAGTTTTATTTGCTGCAAGCACACTTCCCAGCAGGTGGCTGCTTGATCGTCTGAACACAAAGAGTATGGCAGTAATGCTATTACCCGTTATGACACTCGGTTGGCTAGTTTCGACTGGTCTTGTGAAAGCATGTCTGCCAGGAACGTCTTGGACAGAGGCGTTGATTATCGGAGCGTGTATAGCGTGTGTACAACTGCTTTGGATTGCGTTCATAGAGACTGGCCTGATATTCTTCGCTTCAGTCCTACAGACCCGGTGTTGGCAAACAGTGTGGTAAAGGGTATCTAGTAAGCAGAAAGCCATGTTAATCTGTTACATTTTAATGATTTGCAGTCTTGCTGAAGTGCCGAGCGCCATATACCTACCCATGTGCGGGAATTGCTCGTGGCAGAATCGGGACTTAACGATGGATTTGGTGAGTCATTTTACTTCATATCTGAGAGACTATCCTAATATGCGTCTTAGGCACCCCTTTCCTCTTCGTTCCCATTTTTGCCGTTTTGAACCACTTCAACCCGTTTATGACCTTTCAAGCATTCATCATCCATACCATTCTGTATGACGTTATATTTGGCTCGATGCTAGGCATTGTTGTGGGCTATGGAGCCCGCAAAGGACTCAAAGTTTCCAGAAGAAACGGAACAATTGACAGAGAGAGCATGCTCGTCTTCTCGGTCGCCCTCGCTCTATTCACTATTGGAGTAGGCGAGGTGCTGGGCACAAATAGCCTTTTGGCGTGCTTTTTTGCCGGGACAGCTCTTAACTGGTAAGCTTGCCGTTCTTCTTTATCCGTTGTCCTGAAGGAAGCAACAAGGACGGATGGTGTTCGAGCGGAGGATTTGCATTCCCATTTCAGTGAGGGCATTGAACTATTCTTTGACTCTGCGGTGTTTCTGGTGCTAGGTAAGCGACATAGTTAACCTGCTGTCAGCATCTATCATCGTTGTTTCTAGGCACCATCCTACCATTTGATACCTGGATCGACCCTACTTTTTTGCCGCTTCCCAACCTGGTTCTCTTGGCTATCCTCATTCTCATATTTCGCCGATTACCCGCTGTCTTGGCGTTGTACAAGATGACGCCGCTCATCAAGACACGAAAAGAGGTGCGTTATTTCTTTTAGATCAAGATGTTGATCTCATAGTCCCAGGCTATCTTTACTGGATATTTTGGTCAGAACCTTTGCATTCTGATCTGGAATCTGAATCTCACACTTTTCAAGGACCCATCGGAATCGGAGCGCTTTACTATGCACTAATGGCAACAGACAAGTTGCCCGACGATTTTGCAAAAAGGAACAACATCATTGCTGCAACTACTTTTATCATATTCAGTTCTATTCTTGTACATGGCACGTCAGCGCCGTTGATTATGTGTATGTATGATTCTTCTACACACGCCAGACTGATAGTAGCTGAAAGAATGACACCGCAGTGGTGAGCAATATCCCTTCGCGGTCTTCACAAAGTCAGGCTATTGTCCGTGATGCATCTTCCAACACCTTTCCAAATGAAGATTTGGGACCCGATGAAACGAGCGCTTTACTTAGCGGGACGTCAAGACAGCAGCCTGGAACGTGGCCGAGGAAACATACCGATGGACGAGGTTCCCAAGGCACACATCAACAACATATCACCAGCGATGGGAGTAGACACGAGCGGCAAGCATATAGGTGAGTAATTTCGTAGATATCGCGCTCGAAGGCCAGGTGGCTTACTTTCTAACAGTGCAATGGATGTGCATCGACGGCCAGACAATGATACTCATGGTGGTAATCTAACCGGACATGACGTCGCGTAGGTATCTATACAGTCTCGTTTCGAGGCCGTTATGTTGTTTGGAAATTGGTATTTACTTTCATCTAGAGGTGTTCGAATATTCCTTTTGAGAAGTATCTGTACTTGTGTCTCCTACATAGACGCCGGTGCTTGCTCCATATATAGTTGTCGTATTCTTCGTAAGCGCGGCTCTTTTGTCTTTCAATCGGCCCAAAGGCTTAGCGCTTAGCCCTTATCGATATCGTGCGTCCCGCTGCTTTTCCCCTTCGTTCACCCAGTTCCACAGCGTCGCCGTCTGAAACAAAGTCTCATATTCGCAGCAGACGCTACGTATAGCATCCCTGGGCTTAACCTCTTAACTACACACATTTTTGCCTCTGCTCCTTTTGCCATGGATATGGATGACGTGCAGTTCAATTTTATTGGCAAATCATTCTCTTTCCCTCAGAAACGGTCCAAAGCAGTTGGCACACCATCACTTCTCAAACGTATGTCTGCATCTCAACATGAAGGACAATCGGCACAGGACTCAGACAAGCACCAAACTAACACCTTTCATCGTTCCAAAAGTCCCAAAGTAACACGTGCTCAACATTTCAGTACTCATGCCTTGCAAGATCGCATTGAACAACCCGGACAGTCAAGATCCACACTTTCCGATCGAATCTCCACTCCTGAACCTGCTCCTGCACCACTTGTAAAGAGAATTTTCTCTGTAGATCATGCAGTCCCCCCTGCAGGATTCACTTCGACTACGCTTTCTGACAGAATTTCACCGCAGTCGGTTCCTGTATCTCCGCGGCGCGAACAACCTCAACCACCAGCAGTATCGCTGCCTATTACGTCTAAGCCTCGTAGTTCTGTTAACATACCAGTTACGCCCCCAGAAAGTATTTCCCCTATACTCCCCGTGCTCAACGACACGACGGCGCAGCTGACTTCGCCGCAACAACCCTCGTCTCCTATGCAAGTGGACGTTGTGCATCCTATTGTCGTGGCACCATCGTCGTCCACTGCATCTCTTGCGACTTCAGATCCTCCGATGCCTTCGCCCCGTTTAAACATGGATTCTTCTCCTGACCCCGGTGTAAAAGACAATATGTGCACCGTCAAATCAACAACCCCACCCGATCTGTCACCCTCCTCTCCTGAGCACTTGGAGGTGTCCTTTGACTCTGACTCTGACACGGATACACCCTTCCCACCCCTTACAAAACCCGACGTCGCCTTCTCGACTCCGAGCAAGCTGGACACTCTCACATCCGGCACCCTTGCGTTCCACATGAGCCCGATTTGGGCAGAGAGTGCCGCGCAGGCACGGGAGTGGGGTGAGGTTGCCAATGCAAGGGCGTTTGCACAAATCCCGAGCCCCGAACCGTCTCGAGCTGAAGGAAAGAAACGGGTGAGGGAGGAGGCTGATATACCGGAACCGATGCAGAAACGAGTTAAGCCGTCAAATTCTACAGACACGCAGGTAAGCACTGTGGACGTGGACAAGTCGAACTATGTTCCACCAGGAGATGTACAATTATCCGACTCCGATAAAATTTTTGTCCAGCCCAGCCCAAATCATAGCGTGCAGCAGCATATCCATACGGAGGAGGCTCATGCTCAAAGTCAGCATCCGGATGTGAACCGGCGATCGCTCAGTGTTGACGCTTCAGAGACGTCACCTGGAGTTGACGAACAAGAAGAGGAGCTTCATACGATTCAACAACGCGAGCGTGAGAGAGCGGAGCGGGAGGCTGCAATCAGAAAGAAGAATTTGGAGCAAGAGCTTGCTTTCCTAAGGCGAGAGAAGGAAGAAAGGAAGAAGGAAGAAGAGGAAGCGACGCGAATGTTGAGAGAAAAACAGCTGAATGACGAGGCGGAAAAGGCGTTGCGTGAAAGGGAGAGGAGGTTGCGAGAAGAAGTACAAAAGCGTAGGAAGGAAAAGGAAAATGCTGCACAGGAGCAGATGTTGCAGGTTTCGGTTCCAACGACTTCGCATGTGCCAGTCGTCATGGCGCAATCCATCGTTGCTGTATCGTCACCTACCCCTCAAAAACTTAGCCTGTCTCCACGAGATCTGCAGCATCCGCTCCCTCCTAAACCTCCCTTTCCCGGCGATGGTGTTGCACTGGGGCTAGAGCAAGAAGCGATGAAGCGCACTGTACCTCCAGACCAAATTCTTCACATGTCTGCAGAGCTGCCGAAGAGCAAGGAGGCGATGCCTGAGATTTTAGATTCAGTGCCGTCCAATGTTTCCCTCCAGGTTCGAAAAACTAATGAAGTGCAAGCAAACCACATGGTTGCCCCGCCGATGAGTTTGTCAAGCGGTGCTGCTGCATCTTCTCAATACAAGTACGGAATGCCACTTGCACAGCCTTCCATTTCACTTGCAACCCCCGTATCCTTCTCACGACTTGAACCATCTCTACCAATGACCAAAGTCATCAAACAGGAAGCAATCGAACAAGAAACAGCCTCTGCCCAAGCCTCCAACGCTTTCGTGCCCATAATAGGGCGGGAAGCAACACTCATATCAACTCCTCCGGCTGTGTCTATTAAACCTGCTCTCAATAGAACCATTGACATGCCACCTTTTCCTTTGACGGTTGGAGGTATTGAGCGACAAACGAAAATCAAAATCTGTTCCTCGCCTCCTCCCTCTATACTCCCTACTACTTCTGTACTTACTTCGACTTTGGACACTGGACTCAAGCCTGAGTTCAAACGAGAATCCTCATTTTCAGACATGATTTTGTCTTCACACAGTCCCGAGGTGGCGGAGCCCATTCTTCCATTGAAACCTCCTCGCAGCCCGTCTGCTGCTTCGGCTATGCACCATACGCTCAAGAAGAGACGTGGCACCAGCCTAGAGACGTCAGAGCTTGAACTGACATACCCTGACGCCACTTCAGAAGTTTCGGGGCAGATTAGACACCTAGATCTGGAGCTTGATGAAGAGGATCCAAGACCAGGAGCACGACGACGTAGAGCTCGCACTCACAGTCGCACACCTACACCGGAATTGGCAGCACCCGAGAATGTTGAGATTGCAGAACCGGCTGTCGATATGGCAATGACGCCACCACGGGTGGAGTATTCCCCTTCATGGTCCAGGTCTCGTTCGCGATCCCGGTCACGGTCCCCCGTCCAACGCGAACGTGACAGAACACGATCGCCAATGAGAGGTGTACGTGGGCATGGAGATGTACGTTATGCTGGCCCGTCTAGGCGTCCTACCGGTCGTTGTGGACCAGGACCCTCGCTAGGCCACCCAAGATCCTCCCCGCGCAGGGCACGTTCTCGAAGTCCCAATCCGCGAGGATTCGATCATTGGAGTCCGACGCCTCCTCGTACGGCTGCGGCAGAACCATACCTCTCTGGATATTCGTTTGTACCTCCAGCAGATCGTGGAGTATCACGACGGACTACTATACATCGTCCGCTCCAGCCGCCGAGTCCTGCATCACGCTACGATGTTAGGCAAAGATTGCTCTCTCCACCTCTTAGGTCTAGAGCCATACCACAGTCCATAAGACCTCGAACACCACCCATACAATTTTCGCGAGTACCGCCTCCGCCTATGAGGCCTAGATCACCACCCCGAGTGAGGCCAAGGACGCCACCCCGCGAATCGAACTACATGTTTGAATATGGACGCAACTACAATTCTCGTGAGCCGATTCACCGTAATAAGGACGAAGAGGCCTCGCGTATGCCTCGACACGACTGGCCTGGGTTGACGAGCCAAGCTAACGATCTACCATACCAGCAGCCGAGGGGTACAACGGCTTACGATATACCTCCTTCAGGAGATTTTGAACTGCCTCCCGTGCGGGCTCCTACTTCTCATCACTCTCCTCAGCGTGCACCATTCGCGCGAGATGGGGCCAGGCCTCTTTCTAACCATTTCACTCCACCGGAAGGCGACGAACAAAGGCCGTCTCCGAGATACCAGTCTCACCAAGATCGGCAGGTCTTCAGTTCCCCTTCAACCCAAATTCCTCTGGAGTCCAACAAACGCTCTCCACCACGAGTCCGCCCTGAACCGCCTGTCGATATACGCTCTAATGGCGCTTCGGCTCACAGTCTTGCAAATCGGTTGTCTCAGGGTCAGAACCAACATCCTGTAACAAGTCCTGTGCTCAGTGATAGGTCTGAACCTGCTGGTTGGGGCCGTGGTCAGCCGCGGGGAGGACGTGGACATGGTGCATCTAGGGACATTCAGGTGGGAAGAACAAAGCTTGCGGCGCGCCTTTCCGATGCGCCTATGACAGAGATGGTCGATAAGAGTAGTTGAGAGCTGATGCAATAATTGTTGTTCTCTTTTTCGAATTACATTACTTTTGGTAGTCAAAATGCAAATATATTTACGTTTGAACGTTCGAAGGTTTTTTTTTTTACAAAAAAGGTATAAGTAAAAATGTTGTGTTATGCAACGATTACATTTGGTCTATAAAATAAAATATATATTGGACGCTCTGGGAATCGAACCCAGGACCGTTCGCAACATCATACATGCTAAGCGAACGTTATACCCCTAAACCAAGCGCCCATTAAAGTAGCTTGCACTCATTGCCATACCTACCTAGGCATGCACAACCAGAGGCTCACATCGTCATGTTCATTAATATTGCTAAATCAAATACTGCACTATCTCCTCACAGAGCTATCCTGAATGCCCTCACTCATATTGATATTTATTTACCCTTGGGTTTGTTCGTTTTCCCATCTACGGCGCCCGGGTCTTTTGGTGCTCTCGGCTGATAGACGTCGTCGTCGTCGTCGTCATTGTCATCGAGGGTGCCGAGGGAGCTGAAGAGACGATGTGTTAGTTCTGAATCCACGGAATGCAATACTGGGGTTAACCTTGAAACCTTAACCTCAGACTGAGGGGTATCCTTGGAAGTAATAATAGTCTCAGACGTGGTCGGGGGATCGGATCTATAAACCGCCTTCAGATAGGTTTGTAAGAGAGTAGTTTGCAAGACGCACTTTTTGTCTAGGCTTTGATAGCTGGTCGTCATGATCGATTAAAAATATGTGGCAAGCGACGTCGTAGATTTAGTGTTATTGAGTGAATGTTAAGCAAGTAGTAGTAACGCGAGAGCTTTATAGTTGTCGAGCGCTTGGAAGCAGTCCATGAACGCAGCCTTGTACACTTCTGCAGCACCGCTTTAGTATATAGACAGGACAGCTTCCAGCCACCTTGTAGAGGCAGCTTGGTAAGTCAATGCAGAAACGTCGTTGACGAGAACCCGAAGTTGAGAAGACTGGTCATCATTATTACTGGCCAGCGACCTTGAGTTGGAGCCAAACTTGAGGCAGGAACATTAGGAAACAGTATTGTCTACAACCCCATGAGATTACTTTTAATCATAAGCAGTTAGCACGCAGGTTGTCCCTCTGATTAGGATGTTTTTAGGATATGGAAGTGGAGAGGCAGTACGTAGATTCGCCGCCAAACGATAGGTAGTCTTTGTGCCAAGGCATAGCCTCTAGTTCCTGTAGCAGGTGCCGTCCGGTGCAAGGCGGTGAACTGGCAGCCAGTTCAAAATAGAAGCGGAATCCCAAACGCGAAGACGTGACGATATCGTGACTGGACGCGTCCACAATGGTTGAAACTGCCCCCGCCCGCTCCCTCGAGCTTGAACGCGCTTTATCTCTTCAAAAGGAACTCGAGTCTGCGGAACTTACAATAAACGAACTCAAAAATCAATTTCTTCGCAAAGACTTTACTAATCTCACCGACTCTGCGCTATCAAACAACCCTACAAATCCGCGGATCGTTGCTCCTGATGTTTTGGCACAGCAGGCTAGTGATATTTGAATATGTCTTGATCTGATTATCTGAGGCTACAAATGTTTGATAGTCCTTTCTCAGGAAACTCAAGTTTCACTACATTGAACAACATGCTAAGGACAAATACGTCAAGTTCATTGTTAGCCCTGACGAACCAGGCATCGATGCAGAGAACAATGAGCAATTCAGTGCGTAGGACCAGTCAACTATTTGATCTTGACCACGATCTATTTGCTAGAGGAGGCGAACGTAGAAAGGAAACGGTTGTTGAAAGAGGATAAAGTGCGACTAGGTGAAACATACGGCAAAATAAGGGAAAAGGCAATCCTCGTTGATCAAGGTCTGTAAATCGAGCAACTTCTATACTTGTTCGTTCCAACAATTTACAGCCTATGACCGTGCCCAAAAAGTGACGAAGGAGGCAGCGGCCCTAACGCAACAGATACTTGACGCACGTCTTGCGTTGACACGTCTGCGCTTCGCACATCCCGCACCGCGCCTGACGCTCGCTGCTGCGAGAGAGATAGCCGACGAACAGGAGGAACAAATGGTCACTATGGATGCCTCACTCCTCGAGCTCAATGAGCGCGCAGAGGAAGTCAAGAATCGCGTGAGAACTAGTTTCGAGGACGTAGAACGATTGAAAGTGGAGCGTGCGGCGAAAGAGGAAGAGTTGAAAAGGACGCAGCGCCTGGAAGAAGACAATCGCTGGCCGGCGCTAAATGATTGGTGTGTCGACTCTTCACTTTCGTTTACATATCTCATCCATCATAGGTATTCCGCTGCGGTTTCCTTACACAAATCGCTCATGTCTTTGGATAAATTCGAGACGCCATCCGATAATGAGCTACGACTCACATACACCCTCCCCAAAGGTCGTAAAGCAACAATTGCGTTGCTCTTCATGCCCAATACGAGACAGATAGCTGAAGCGCATCTTATTGATACGGACATTGTGATGGATATCCAGGAGCTCGTCGGTGTGCACTCCGCTTGTAACGACGTCCCAGGGCTTGTACGAGCTATTTTGGTCAGATTGCGAACTGAGGTATAGTGATATGCGTGCGTGCGTAATACAAAGATAATTTTGACCCAGAGCATCAAGGCCCGTCTCACCCAATAATTCGCTCACTAACGTTAGAACAACCATAGTTCACTGACCACATCCGTCTCGACATTAGCCACATCATCAGTACGCTGAGCAGCCTGTGCAGATGGGAACGGGTTTTTCTTTAGCTCGAAAGCTAGTGGAGGATCCTTCTTTATCTTGCGTTTTGCCTCGGTGTCAAAAAGCTTCACATAGCAGATGCGTCACGAAATGCGTCAGACGGTGAGTTGGGTACGCACAGTGCCGTATGTGTGGTCCAAAAAGTCCTCCATTGCATAATTGGGTTTGGTGAATGCATCGGAGAATATGCGAGCAAGAGTTGCTACAGGAGCGTGGTAATGATTCCGATGCGACAGTAACTCCCACAACGAGGACGATAAGGCATTAGTGATGTACGGAGACGGTTCTTTAGCATCAAAGGGATCTAGGAGACAGTGTCAATGAAATTTATGGCACGCTTTAGGGTGGAAGTACCCAATTCAAAATCTGGTGCGTCCCGGTGGATCATGACCATGCATGCTGGGTGTCTCTTAAGTACGTTATATGTGAATGGTATGATCATAATGATGGCCGCAGGTGGTGCCGAGAGGGAGAGGCGCGAGAGTCGTTTGATGAAGGATGCCAAGAGTGTGGCGGGGAGATGACTGGGGCGTTACTATTACTATCGCATGTGAGACTGAGTGCATTGAAAAGATAACATACCTAGAGGAGAGGAAGAGCTCTGTGAGCCGGAAGAATCGAGCGCGATGTTTTAAGTGAAGGACGTCGCGTGTAAGGAAAGCGTAAAGCCGCGTGTAAAAGTTGGGATAGTCTCTAATAGGTAATTGTGAGCATCTATGCACGACGACAGGGTCCGACATACAGATTGTAGTGTTGCATCAAGGTAAACAATGCGTTGAGGGCCAACAGTCCAACAGAGCCGCCTACAAGAACGCGTATAAACACCTTTCTAGATAAAGAAATGTTGTGCAATCTCCTTACCAAAATCCACACACCCTCCAATCCAGTCCATTAATCGCACAGGTTTATTCAAGTGCGGCATCACCCCGCGATGCAGAAATTTTAGCGCCCTAGTCGACAGTCCTGCCGAGGCCGAGAGATGTGGCAAGAGTGCCATCCAGCAAGCAGTAAACTGTGCACGGTGTGATGAAAGCGAGTGCAGACTTTGGTGTGTTGACAGGCGATATACGCGCTGGCTTTGGCCCTTGACAAACTGGTCTGCGGAGGTGTCTGGTGCATCAGGTGTATCGAAGAAGGTTCGCCAATCGTCTTCAGCTTCAGCATCTTCAGTTTCTTCTTGCGGAGGAAGGAAGGCTTTTGGAGGAGCACGCGCAAAGGATGGTATCCAAAACTCATTCAGTTCTGAAACATCGGTAGGCATTGTGGTGAGCCGCTCAAGGATGGAGAGCAAGTTCTCTGGGAGATGTGCGTTAGTCTGCGGCTTCGACGAGCGTAAAATAATCCTGTTGAGATATTTGGTCGAGCGTAACCGTATAGATGCACCAATGACTCACGCAAACTCTCTAAGGAAAAACCATCGCATGTCGTCATGGACGCTAAACCAAGTGGTCACGAAACGATCCCGGACGTCCGGATCGAGTTTACCATCGATATTATCTACTAGCAAGAGGCCATTGACAATCTTCCGAAGACACGAAACATGCAGCTGCGGCTGCAATGTGAACTTGGAGAATGCTTCAGAGAGATGTTTTAAAATTGATAGGAGAATCTCAAGTGCGGACGTCTGCCAAAAAGATGAGTATGCCTCGAAGTTCATACGATACTCGCAAGTCTACACACCCTAATACCTTTCTGATCGTTCGATAAGCACTTGCATAGCACCGTAGTGTATTCCGCCAACCTCTCATTTAACCAAGAGCGAACTAATTTGGCCTGCTCCCCTTCTTCATTGTGACCGCAAAAGCGGCCCGAATCGATTATAAGGATAAAAACACGATATAACGCATAGATCGCTTTGTGAAGGTCTGGGGACTCGGAGAGACTTGACGCGAGGTCTGTAAAGTCGGCCAAAGAGTTAAGCGATGCAGATTTAGCTAACGCAGATGTCAGCGTTTGCTCAAGGTGCTCTATCTTTTCTATATGCGAAGTCTTTCGCTTTTTGGTTGGAGGTGTCATGAGCGGGAAGCGAGCTTGCCTATCGTCCGTGTGGTCGAAAAAAAAAGTTTTGTAAGCAAAACTAGGCCACCGCAAGGACTGATCACAAACGTGAAATGTCCAAATATATTTGAGAGTATTCGGTGCCAGCTTATACGGTTGCGGTGAGGTGAAGCGCTCCACTAAAACCTCACTCCGCTATGTTTGAGCTCCGCAGAGTCCGCACCAGAACTTGAGGCTTCGCATTTAGTAAGCAAGTCATCATATTTTATTCCAAACTTGAACAAGGCACGAAAGGAGGTCTGAGATCTGAGAGGTTCTGCACTAGGCAGAAGCCCCAGGAGAATACGATGAATGTCACGGTCACAGGTGGATGCCGGCTGCTATCTCATGCCGAGAATGTGCGCGGAGCTCCACTTTTCACCAGTCTTCATCCTGAGGCCTGCCTGAGGTGGGGCATCAAAAAGTTGGAATTTCAGCTTAAGCTGGCACCGAATACTCTCTATCTAGACGGAATTTTCGCTGCTTCATGTATGGGGGAATCCGCATCTCCCAAGGTTGTCCTGTAAAAATTTGCTGCTTCCGCGATTCCATCAATCATCTGGATGCGCCTTGTGTTGCAAAATTCTTCGATTTGAGTCTACATGTGAGAAAACGTGGTGCTTTATCAAACTCCCCCGAATTTCAAATTGTAGATGAATATATCGGCACACGTCCACTGGTCATAATGCTAAGTCTGAAGGTCGAATAGGCTGACTGAAATAATTTAATTTCACGTCATCCACTGTTCTTGGCTGTCATCCACCGTTCTTGGCAAGTCTATACATCTTCGTCGCGTCTATCCAGTCATGTCTTCTAAGCAACTTGAACAAGTTTTAAGCCTTCCACCGTACGAAAAAATCTCTATAACCTTCGAACATAACGGAATCCTACGTATTACATACTAAAGATATATTACACTGGCAGGCGGATCATTCCTCCCGGTTAGCATGTAGTGATCGTACTGGTTGCATTACATGGGTATCGCAGCATAATACACCGGCTTCCTCCTTCAGGTACATTACTCGCAGTCATATTATTTGTTTGCGGTGTTGTATGGGGTAGTGTGATAGAAACACAGGGAATAACATGTGGTCATGAAGCAGAATGTGGGGCAGGATAGATGTGATGGAAAGACTATGATGGTTGGGGTTGCTGTGGAGGGATGGGCCGCGGTGGGAATGGTCGTGTTACTTCATTATATACCAAGACTGTCGATGCGATGATCAGCATGCTGGAGACTAAAATTGCAAGATGTGACTACGCACCTTTCAATTGTTCCTTGTCTAGTTGGATGCCGTTGTCGAAGTCGAAGAATGAAGGGTCAAGCGGAGCCGCAGTCGGCTCATCCATTGGGTCATGATATGGCTATGTAAAAGAAAGATAAGCCTTTAGGAAACAATCATGAAGAGGATGGCAACGGAGAAGCCATCGAGTTGCAATGCCTGCCAGAGATCAAATTATGAGAACTCACCGCTAAATATGGATGTGCAAGCGCCTCATGTACGTCAATCCTCCGTTTTGGACTGAAAGTGAGACACTTCTCCATCAGGTCAATCGCTTGTGGATTGGCGCCGGGAAATAATGTAGAGAATGATTTTTTCTTGCGGAAGGGTAGTGCGCGTATATATTCGCGAGACCGCTGGGAGGTGATGGCGTAGAAATCATCAAGGGAAGGTGTGCCAAGAATATCAAGAATAATTGATAGCTGGTGATGATCTGATAATTGAGATGCAAAAGTGTGTTGCTTTTATGAAACAGCGGACACGTACAATCGCGTCCGGGAAAGAGCGGCTTGCCACTGAGCATCTCAGCGAGCACGCAGCCAACGGACCAAATATCGATGGCGCGGGTATACTCCTTAAATGTAAGCATCACCTCTGGGGCACGGTACCAGCGTGTTGCCACATATTCAGTCATGAATGTTGAACTTCCATCATCTCCATTTGCGGCAGGTAGAGATGATCGCGCGAGGCCGAAGTCGCAGAGCTATTTTTAGAATGTGGGTCAATAACATGTCGATTTCTTAGGCATGTACATACTTTGAGGTCGCAGTTGGCATTAAGAAGAAGATTCGAAGGCTTGAGATCGCGGTGCAAGACGTTCGCGGAATGAAGGGCCTTGAGAGCACGAAGGGTCTGGTAAATGAAGTACTGGCAATGATCGTCGGACAGTTCTTGCGTCCTAATCACTCGATGCATGTCTGTCTCCATAAGCTCCTGTACCATAGAGATTTGTAAGCAGTAGGTCGAACTAGGTGGCATTGTACTGACCTGGATGAGATACACTTCCTTGAACGACTCCATACTGTGTGGGCGAAGAATATCGAGAATCGAAATGATATTCTCGTGATTAAAGTGCCGCAAGAGCTTAATCTCCCGTAGGGTGCGCAGGGCGAACATGGAATGATCAAACGGTGTAATGCGTTTGATGGCGACCTTCCGCTGCGATGGGATATGCGTTGCTGAGCTATATCCCATTTCTATCAACAGTTAAGAGAGAAAATTCCACTGACGTACCATACTATCCCGTACGCTCCTTCCCCTTGTGTTTCTCTGACTCAACACCCAAATTCGGAGGGTAAGAGGATGCACTGACTGACCTATGATATCAATTATTTGGTAGTTGTCGCCAACGTTGAATCCAGAAAGGCGGTCGTCCATGGTATATCAGTTCCGAGCCAGCAGAAAGGCTCAGGTAATGGTAGTGTGAACAAAAGGAGTCGCGATCTCGAGACTGGTATTCGATGGGTGGGACTACTGACGCCCACAAGTGCCTACCTACACCGCCACATGCACTGCTCACGTGTTCTAAAGACACTTTCTATCTCGCCTTCGCTGTTCATCAGCCTTCGGTAAATGGATCTGTCCGATTGTGTCTGCCGACTTCAATGGCCCTTTCAGAAAAATGTTACGTTTACTATTGACTTCTTAACCCTTTCCTTTGCTATTACAATTGCGCTTTTTTCCATCAGATTTTCTTTGAAAACTTTCAAGAATGCTTTCGAACGCCTCGTCAGGTTCGAGTCTCATTAATACCAGATAAAAAGAATCGACGCCTCATTCTTTCGCCCATGATTCACCCTTTCAGCTGACCTAAACGCAGCCGCTTTCAACGTAGAAGTAATCCAAATGATCACCAAGTTACACCGCGATCTCAAGTATGTTCGCTCTTTCTAATACCCACAAAGTGATTACAAAGGACTGTTTATTTGCAGAGGTTTTTTGTCAACTAAGATCTGGAATACTGTTGCACCTGATGATTGACACATCCTTACATACCGTGATCAGATCTGAGCCCAGGCACTCTACCCCCAATGTCGACCATTCCTATGGCATGATTGCTCTCACGAGTATGATCATTCTTTTCTTCGCCATCTTACAAAGCTCTAGACCGGGACTTTAAATACCCTTATCAACGGCATACTCGGCAATCTTTACCATCTCTTCCATCTGCTGCTTCTTCAACCTCTCCTGCATATCAACGCTCTGGATTCTCTCTGCTGTCTCAACTTCATCTACGAATTTCTGTGGCGATGTGCTTCGGTACAATTGAGACAATAGCGGGTGGCTAATGCGGTTGAACCACCACTTGGAGTTCCAGTAATCTCTCTCGCGACGATGCAGGATCGCGTGGAGGTAATCAAAAGTCGATACGCCCTCGTTAGACTGTGCGATATTGTGGCATCGCTCGATATCGTCATTCAGGAGGTGCAATGCTAAAAGTTTCACACCGGTAGCACGTTAACGGGACGTTCGGCTGTGTTTGGCACTAGGGGCCTTTCAAGGATTTTAAGAATTACTCACCCGCTTTCACACCATTCCCTACGGCTAAGGAATCTACATCGCGTGTGATGCTCGAGGAATATATTTCTGTGGCCGCAAGGGGCGGTAGAGGTTGCCGCGTCGCTAATTGTTGGAAGATTTCCTCAAATCCTCGACTCATGGGGGGAAAGCAAAACTTGGGGCTCTGACTAACTCGGGCCGTGGTTGGCACGTGACCAGGTAGATCGTTCGGACAAACGCGTTTGCACGGCATAATAATGTCACCTCAGAACACAATTCTGTCCCTGAGATCGGGATTGTGTCCCACGATTACATAGCTATTGTCCTTCCCACGTGACCTTTCCGTCCCTGCCACAAACGGTTTTGGCCCCACAACAGAAACATTTCCGTCCCAGTACTACAAGATATCTGTCCCAAGATTTAGTGGCTCCTTGACGGCTGCACCAATTACTATAAAAATAGGTGTGTTCACTTCCTCTCCCTCAGGAGTGTCTGCATAAATTGACTGATTTTATTTCACATATGTCCTTGTTCTTCCATAATCTTGACCTCTCCCACAGCGCGCACCTTCTCTCCCGCTGCTTGCTATGCAGTCTCCTTCAAATGTTCAAATGTTCAATGTTCACTTCCAGCCCTCCTTTTCTCAATTCAACTTCTTCAGCTCTTTTGGTGCTGCACTTGACTGAAGCTCACGAGCTAGCCAAGCTGCCTTCCCGGTTCGAACTCCATTGAGCCTTACTAGTAGCGCTCATCCAGACTGCTTCCACCCCAGCTCTTGCATGCATGGCGATCAATGCACACCAGAGCGATAAGGTGTCACTTTCATACTTATAGTATTGTAAATTGCTAGGATTGAACTTTGGGTATGGCAATTCACGATGCCACTGCAAAATGTGTGCATGCACCTGCAGGTACCCACTCAATGTGAAGGCAATTTTTAAGGCACGGAAGTTCGTAATCTTAATTTGGATAATTTCCCCATCATGTCCCAATGTATAGCTATCAATGGTACTTGGTTTGTAGAATTTAGAGCAGTACTCGAGCTATAACTAAAAGCTAGGATGTTCCAGGGATCGCCTGGGACAGATGCGGCATCCCAGGGACAGAAACCTTATCTCATGGGACATTATTCATTTTTGCAACGTGTTTGTATGGAGTCTCTAGTCAATTGGTACCACTCGGCACACTGGCAATGACACAGCTCTCGCTAGACTCACGAGCCATAGCAGTACCCCTGTCAGTGCTGGGTAACGTAGTAATTCAATATAGTTAGTTAACAGGATCAGTACTAGTAACAATAGGCAAGTTGCAGCATGTTCATCAATGAAATGGCAGGTGTGAGTGAGTGCAACTGACTCGGATGTAATTCTGGGGGTGCTGGACTGAGGTGGGAGTACTTCCTAATAGGGTTTGGGGGTAAATGAGTGTACTGGTACTACAGTAGCAAATAGCAAAATGTTAAATTCAGAGTGCCAGCCTCCAGGTCAGGAAGTGGTTCAGCAGACGCAAGACTCATCATCGCTTGGCTAATTTTGTTCACAAGATCGCAACATTTTGGGAAAAATGCACAAAGCAGGTAGCAGTAAAATCAAGCCAAATTTGGTTCCTGCTTGCCCCCTCTCCCTGTTTTTTTTCTTTCTTTTCTTTCTTTCTTTGTCTCTACCTTGTGTTGCTTGTTTACTTTGTATGTCCTGTGCAGTCATGCTTCTACCCACAGGGGTTTTTTATTGCTTGTGTCTTGTCTTTTCATGTATTTCTAGTTACATTGCACAGGTGCAGCTCCTATACAAGCATTGGTGCAGAGTCCTTGGTGTCATACTGTACCTGCTCACTCTTCTTGTCTCCTTTCATAGTTTACTGTAAGGACGAGATTCACATACTGTAGCTAAGTTAATAATTAGGATAGCGAGTGGGATACCTATACTTGCAGATAAGAACAATTTGCCAGGAGCCACATGCACGAACTTGGGGACCCAGGGGGATGTCGTTCGCTAACTGACCGGCTAGATGTCAGTGCTTTTGGCGCCTGCGCCGATATGCCGAGTGGTACCAATCGACTGACACGGGCTCTCTGGACGAGGCACGTGACCAGAACGCGTGGCCTACGCGTTGCCCCTCGCAAGCTTTGTTCTCCACGGCCACAAAGCCCATCCCGTCTCTTTTGTCTAGCATTCATATATAGTCTTCGCTATGCCTATTTCCCTTCCTCACGTCTCAGTTGAAAGACTTCGAGTCGCTTTATTCCTTTTTTGCACTTCTTCCCTTCTCTCTTCCGTTCTGCCCCCGCTCATGTATTTTCGCTTCCGCCGGCTTGAGCACGGCCCGTTTCCCTCCGGGTCGCGCAAGAGAGCGGTGGCGACGCAATAGATTCCTTTTTGCTAGCCATCCACGCACGAAAGACAGAGAATGAGTTCGAAAATGATGAATCCACCACGAAGACCTCGTTCTCAACTTGACCATAATGACATCAATCATGTATGTCAGCCTCCTTTACTAATTCCTGATTCCTGATCCCCCGAGTAGGATATGACGCAAAGGTTCGCATTCGCAAAGTGCGAGGTACGCTGGAACAAAATATATAGGAACAGAAGCTGCGTAAACTCTTAGGTAACCAGGGATCGGGTCCTGTTTCTTCATTGCACCCATCTCCCCATCATAAAAGACCTGGATTCTCGTCAGATACCAGCCAATAAGAATAAGTGTGACATACTGATTCTCTGTATGCGATACATCGCTTCTCGCAATTGTATGGAGACCACCTTCATCTTTGGCCGATCACCTGGTTCAAAAGCCCAACACTGATTTGCTAGGGCCCACAAATCTTCGTCGAATCCTCGCAGGAAAGCTTCATGACCTGGAGGGCGTGGGCTAGGCTTCTCGCCCTGGACGATGGCAAGGATGACCTGTGGCTCCAGGGCAAGACGGCTGAACGGACGCTCCTCTGTAAATATCTGTTGATAATATACGTATATGGTCATGCAAAGTGTTTCCACCCGAGCTGCCTATTGGAATACCGATGCAACGCACCTGAAGAATGAGGCATGCAAACGCGTATACATCGCTTTGCGACGTTCTAGGGGCCGCGCTGCCACTTTCACACTCACCTGATGCGGTGTTGGGAAGCAGAAGCTCGGGGGCCATGAATCGAGCGGTCCCCCCGACTGTAGTGGAAGTAGCTGTGATAGCAGCGACGGTGTCAACCAGTCGTGCGAGTCCGAAATCCGCCAGCAATGCATCTCCGGAGTCTACGATGATTCAAATTATCAAAATAGGCCCCTCTTTTTTGAGCTCGACACATACCCGAGATAAGGATATTTTCCTGGGTAGATAAAACGGGTCAGGCATTATTAACAGATAACTGCAAAATAAAACGAACGGCTTTGATATCGCCATGGACGATTGGTGGTATTTCTGTCCCTGAATGTAAATATTTAAGGGCATCTGATGTTTGCCATAACTATGACAATAAGGGGTTGAGTATTATACGAGTGAAGGGAAGATCTCACCAGCTTTCTACGGTTGGCAGTAGGATATGTTTGCAAATATTGAAGAGCATTGCCATGCTCAGCCCAGGGAGAGATCATGAAAAACCGCCCATACTCTTCGCTCACTCCATAAAATGGTAGAACGAAGGGATGCCGCACCCGAACCCAAAGCTCTACCTCCTTGTGAAAGGCCTTTTTAACCTTTTGCTCGCTCGAAAAAAATCTCAGCATCTTCATCGCCACCCTCTCTAGCTTTCCCGAGATGACGCCTTCTCCCAGATATACATCACAGAATCCTCCACTAGTGACTGAATGATCTTGGAGTTTTACTATGTCTCGAGACAAGTCTTTGACTGAGAGTGGAAGCTGTTTGAGAGAGGCTTCGTGGTCGGAGTCTGCTCCATCTTCGGAAGATCGAGCCTTTACATCTTCAGCCGAACGCCGCTTGTCTTGGCCAAACAGGTGTCGTTCTATTTTTTGAAGTCCAGACTCGGAGGCACGACGCTCTAAAGAAAGCAAGGCTGTACTTCGTCGCTCAAGATCTTTCAGAGACACTTCGTTTATGACAATAAGTCGAAGACTGTCACAGAGGGGGACACATATGTTTGTGTCGCATGTCTTCTGATAAAATGTGTGGTCACTCGGTTGCATGATGATCTGGATTATGTGTCGGTAGAGGTTCTGGTATTTGGCGAAAGGGACAAATGTTTTTTGCCCGTCTTGGGGTGGAGTTGCGGAGGCTAATGCAAAAAGCATCTTGATGTCCAAAAGGTGAACACCTACACCTCTTCATAAATGCAGTACGTGAATAATAAAAAAATACAAGACAATACCTAGATGAGGGATATGAGAACCTTTGACTAATTCGTAAGACTTTCTGTACGCGGAATGGTTACGCTCAGGATCCAGAATTTTATCCATGTCTAAGAGTGCATCTCGAGCCTTGGCGCTGATACACCTCCACGTTAAAGCGAGACGCCTGATAAGGAAGCTTCGAAGAGGCGCAACGATTGCTGCCATGGTGGAATAATTTCCTAGGGATAGACAACCCTGAATTCCGTTTGTTAAACCCATGGCAAATGAACAGCTATGCATACGAACTGTGGCTGTGTGGATGAAAAATTCGACTATTTCCGCACGACGCCGCAGATCACTTGTTTTCAGTACCATCTGCGTTACCCAATGTCCTATTTGCTTGGTTCTGTCCATGAACACCGCGATTCCGTTTCTTCCGGAGCGAGAAAGAAAGTTTTGGGACCACTGTACAAAGTCGGGTGGCAGAATGTCATAATATAACTCGCTTTGCGCATAGGTCAGAGCGTAGGCCACAGTTCGAGGTGACATACCCCCTAAATCGAATTGTTTGTTGCCAGGTGGCTCAACAGCGGTGATGGAAGAGGAAGCCGAAGAAGAGCCCCATAGCCCAAACTAATGAGTCACAGGATTAGTCGAGTGACTGAGACCACATCATGCAAAAAAATTCTAACCCATTCATCAATCATCTGGACGACACTATTGACTCTCTCGGCAAGAGTTGGAGCAGCACTAAAAAATCCAAAAGAGACCAGCTTTTTCATCCTTTCCGTAATCGTGTGGGTTGGGACGTAACTACGTTCACGTCGCAGCCACGCTTCCAGAAAATTGAGCAAGCTAAGTCGAACGCGTTAGGCGTCGCTCGGCAATAATCGAAACATACCTACTCAAAACAGCCTGCAATGCGGGCTTCAACTGAAGTTGCGTGGGAGAATTTTTCTTGGTACACATTCTCCAGAGTATCCAGCAACATATCGGGGGTTGTAAAGGCACGGAAAGTATGAAAGAACGCATTACTGACTGGATCGCTGGCTAGCCCTGTAGAAAAGAGTTATAACAGCATGAGAAATAGCTGTATGGATTAGCACCTGCAGTGTCTGATAGAAGTTTTGCAACAAGACCCGTCAACGAGCCTGATATGATCTCTCCAGATCTTGCATAGCATATATGTGACGGCGCCGAAGGTGTCGAGTTGTTCTCAACCGAGACAACAGAAACTTCATTTTGCTGTGAGGTTACTAACAATCGATATCAGTATTAGAGAAACAATAGGTATAGTAGTGCCCACAGGTTGCGGCAAGAGATGTATCTTTTCTTGCACGATGCAAGAGTCGCAGAGAGACGACAACGGAAGATATGTCTGGACGAGTCGCGGGATCTTGTGACCAACATTTGACAAGCAGCTCCCAGATGTCACCAGACAACCAACGGTGGGACATATCGGTCTGAGGACGCTGTGGAACTTTCCCACTTCGGATAAGGTTGATGAGTTTCTCTTCAGGGATGTCAAGGAATGGTGAGGCTCCCGTTAAAATATGCAAACAAATCATGGCAAATGTGTAGACATCCGATGCGGAGGTGATGTCAACACTACGTTTTGCAAGCAATTCTGGCGCGAAGTAGCGAACATCCAAGGATGAGTCCAACAAGAATCTATCACTTGCCATAGAGATATTCGAGCCACTAATAAACCCTTCGACGTCATGATACGTTATATTACTTCCCTGGAGTATTGTAGGAAGAACGCCATAGTCCGCAATACAAGCCTTTCCCTTTCCAGAAACATGAATGCTTCGCTATACGAGGTTCAAAATTTTAGACTTTCTAACAGATTGAAGCAAAATTACATGCCGGTGTGATAGGACCGACAAAAATCGGAGGAGTTTGTTTATGCAAGAAATCCAAACCTGTTGCAAGATTTAGGATCTGAGTGTTTATTTTGAGCAGTGGTTGGTATATCGTTGATCTATCTTAAACTCGCCAGATGAAAGTGATCGGTAGGTGAGTTTATTTGGAGGTAGTTGATCAGATCCCAATGTTTCATGCGTGGACCGACCTTATAAAGTCTTCAAGTCTCCCCCTCGACTAGATAGCTGGGGGGACTCACAATATATGTCGTGCCATCTAATCTCGTATATCCCCATACCGCTTTGACATGATTATGGTGCAAGTGACGCCACACCTCGACTTTCTCTTCCAGAGCCTGTAATGATGTAAGAAAGCTTCTCGAATTTGTAGAATGTCTCTTTCACAATTCTGGTCCTTAAAGAAGAGTCCATTGCGACTAATTTTGTCAAAGCTACTGGGTGCCCACTCCAGTTGCCTGTAATAACAGTATTGACGAGTGCACCGATAACCACTGCAGAAAACGGAACAAACCAGAGAAAACAGATGTAAAATCGCGCTTCCATATATGTTCTTGGTCTATTCTAATTCCGACATCCACTGATGTGTTTGTGAATAGGTATATGAAACCGAAAGAAAGCCAAGCAAGGTCAACGCGTACTATTAGCAAATGGAGGTGCCATGTTTGTCCAAGTTGTTAACTTCCACAATGCGTCGCTGAGCTTTGAACGCTCTTCGGGATGTTTGGCATTGTCTCTGAGGTCCTAAATACATTGTTATACTGTCAGTAAATAACTTATATTATGTGCACGAGCCATTTGTAGAGCCATCGCGAAGTTGTGACAGTCAGAGGGTGTGAATGAACCCTCGGTTAACATCTTTAGTTCTTCAGGTCTACCAGCGATGTAACGGAGAATCCCTTCTAGCTGAAGGGAGTCTTGAATGTCCAGGTGGGCGATCTCTGCGGAGGACAGGTGGAATTGGGGGCCAGTGACCAACTATAAACGATCAGCTAGATGGCATCCGTAGCATACAATGTAAATTTCACCTGTAGCTTTTCAGCAGTAAGTCGTAAGTCATCGATCATCGACCGGATTGCAACCTGCATTTCAGTTCTGCGGAGAAAACTCTCAAGAATGGTCAGACGACCCCAGTCATCTAATCGTTTGGTAATGGTTAAAAGCATACTTATCCCCCATTTTAGTACCCTCAGTGGTAAGAAAAAATTCTCTCACCTGTCCATAAGCTGACTGGCTTCTAATACTTCGTCCGGATCTATGTGCGCAGTATTTTCTTCTAATATCATCAGTAATAGCCGGCATCGCCTATGCAGTTCTTCGCAAGATGCCTATGAGACGCGGTTAGTTGTTTAGCGGAGAAGAGAATTCTAAGCCCGGACATTGTGAACTTTAATTCTGTCTAATGACGATATAAGGTCCCCAACTGGTTGGTTATCAGCAGTTTTCTGTAACAATTTGTATGTAACATCACCTAGCTTCATGCGGACCGAATTGATGTTCTGAGCCCCTTGGAGGATATTGTTGTGTCGCTACAAGTTAATGCCGAGCCTAGGCAGCAGGTGCTGTAACAATCTATACTATACTACGTTAGATCTCAGTCTCACGATGTATGTGTGAAAGACTGATATTACCTTTGATGCAACGCGCTCTCTTAAAAAGTGATTTTGAACGTCGATGTGTTTCGTCCTGGCGTGGAACGACGGATCTTTAGTAAGTGCGATTGCGCCGTTGTTGTCGCATCCAACGTTTGTTGCACCGATCTGAGGAAACCGATGTAAGAGAAAGATCGTAACGAGATAGCCTCTTTCGCTCCATGACACGCAGCCATATATACTCGGCTTCTGTCGTCGATGTTGCCACGTGTTGAGCTCCACGTGATCAATCATACCGCTTCCGAGGGTCTAAGTACGGTACTCACTGCTACAGAACCGAAGTCTATGCCTTTCGTCGCGACGGCTGGGATGGCAACAATATGTATATTGCGATGCCAGCGCTCTTTTGCGCAGCCCGGAACTGGGCCGTGCTCAAGGCGGCGCAAGCATAAGTACAAAAATTTCGGAGAAATGCAATAGTAGGGAAGAGGTTAAGGGTGGGTGCGAAAAATAGAAAAAGCTCGAAGCCTTAATGGCTATCGAGCTAGAGATCAGTGCTAAGGACGCGAGGAGGAATAGGGTGATGTGCATGACTATATACTAGAAGCAAACAAAGGAATGGGGATAAGTGAGCAGCTCTCGGTGGCTAGAAAGGAGTGTGCAGCGCGTAAAACGCATGCTGGGGAATGTCACGTAGCTTGCGTCATAGACGTTGGACAAGGCGAGCATTGTCCAGCTCATCTATGCCTTTCGTCATGACGGCTGGGATGGCAACAATATGTATATTGCGATGCCAGCGCTCTTTTGCGCAGCCCGGAACTGGGCCATGCTTAAGCCAAATGGGGAGCGAAATGGAGAGACGGAGGCTCGGGAGGTTGAGCGTAGGGAACAGCCCAATGAAGACAGGCAGAAAGGGATAGCAGGCAAAATTTGTTAGGTTCAATATAGAGTTTGTATGCGTTGCTTCGCCAACATCCTAATTGCTGTAGTTCGAACTCATTGAAGCCAGCTGCCGCTGCTGAGGAAGCGCCGCCTCACCGGAAACTGTGTCCTGCGTACAGAGAGGCGTCGAAACCGAGCTGGGAAAGGTCATCGTGAAGCTTTCGAATCAAATCTGTCCTAAGTAAGGGCTTCCCGTCGTTGCCAACAAAGAGAGGCGATTCCACAGGCCGTGGATCGAGAAGGTAGAGGGATTTGAGGCTGGCAACTGGGCAAGTGGTTGAACCAGGCGCTGTTGAGATGTATAGCGATACTCCTTTCCGGAAAGGGTCGGTTTTGGAAGATGGGATAGTGAGGATGATGTAATCCGGGGATTGGAAAGAGGGCTCGAAGCGTATTGAGCTGTGGGTGAGGTGCGCAGAGGGATCGAAAGATTTTTCGGATTGAGATGTAAATTCGCCACAGCGGAGGAATCCTGCGACGGCGAGACGTATGGCTGTACTGTAGTTGAGTGTTCCGACTGTGGAGGGCTTGGGGTACAATGCAACGATCTGACGCAAGATGTCAAAAGTGATGGGGAGCTTCGGTTTTCTGTCCTTCTCTCCCATGTATCTTTTAATACCTCTGACCATGCGTTGGAGCAGCGTGGACTCGCATGCGTCAAACGGGAGGTTGTTGTCGATGTGTGCGGAACGAATGTGTGTAATATATGACTTGATCGTCTTGGGCTGCAGGGATCGAGAGCCAAGGAAGGCGACCCACTCAAGGAGCGATGAGCTGGTTGCAGGCAAGATGGAGCCTGAGGGATGACGGAGATGCGGGTTGGCGAGGATAAATTCGAAAAAAAAATTTTGCCCAGTGCGGTATGAACTTCTTGTGCTGGAGGCGAGGCCATGCCATAGCCAGAATGCGGCGAGTCGCGAGATGTGATTATGTGTCTCATACCAATTGTTGGGCGGTGGGGTGAGGTGGGCTGATGTTTGAGATGAGGTGCAAGTTCGAATAAACGTGAATACATAAAACGGGAGGCACAGTCAGCAAGCGAATTGTCAGAAGAAGAGAGCCAAGATGAAGAATAAGAAAATTCGAGCTGCGCTGCTAACATGACTATAATGCGAAGGATGGACATGACATGGGGTGACCGGTTTGTGTCGTTTTCGAGTGCGTGCACATCCACTTGATTATCGACGTGGAAGATGACATGTTTGTGCTTCCAGCTATGACCCCAGCGTAGGATTGCTTGAAGTACGGCATATATCTCCTTACAGCCTTTCCCGAAAACCTTGACGCGCGTCGCTTTTTTTTACTTTTTTTTGGTGCGCCTGTAGGGCAGGCGCCGTGCTGCAAATCGTAACGATGCCATTCCGTCACATAAGTAGCGACCTAAAACAACGATCACTGTGGCTCCTGGCCCATGGCTACACTCTTGAGGATACGTGCCAAATCCTCGGTGTGTCTCGGAGTAGTGTGCGCCAGTGGGGTGACAACTACGAAGAGTACGGCCATGTCGTGCCACCATCGAATCCGAATCAAGGGAGGCCGCACCTGCTCGATGGGGAGAGACTTCACACATTGGTAGAACTCATTGAATGGTCTCAGGAAATGTATTTAGATGAGCTGCAAGACTGGCTTGCACTAGAACATGACATTCTGGTCGCAATAACTACGCTGGATCGCATCATTTGGGAAGCAGGCCTGACCTACAAGTTACTGCGACGGGCAGCAGGGGAGAGGGACGAAGGGGCTAGAGCAGCATGGAGAGCCGACATGCAGGCCAATTTCATTGCTGGTATGTTGGTCTGCGTGGATGAGTCAAGCAAGGACGAGCGGACTATCTACCGTCACTAGGGCCGTTCGGTGCAAGGCAAACGATCTGTCATCAAAGCCCCATTTGTGAGGGGAGAACGTTACCAGGTTCTGCCCTGAGGACCTGCAGCGCAGACTCTGCTTCTGTCTCTGAGCTGCTGATGCTCAACACTGCTGATGGCTTCGGGCAAGCGGGGATGTGCAAACGAAGATGAATTGGTTCTGCAGTGGCCTCAGTGAGTATATGAGATCACCGAATGAGTGAATCCTTGAATCTCACGCAACATTGAACGCCCCGCAGCCTCCAGCGAATCTTCGCTACTGTGTCCTATGTCTGCTGGCTCTGACACTGGCTGGACAGCCCCAGAAGGAGGAGGAGGTTCAGCTCCATTCATAGTCACCTGTGGATGTTTAGTATATCTTGTAGCAACTTGATAAAAAGTGACCGTGTTTTGCTCACTGGGCGCCTGCCCTACAGGCGGCGCACCAAAAAAAAAGTAAAAAAAAGCGACGCGCGTCAAGGTTTTCAGGAAAGGCTGTAAACTGTATGTCACGTGTTCTGAAGCGGCAAGGTACTCGAGTTGAGAACCACTTGTTCTCAAATATACCACCGAGGCCTTTTTTGCCGCTTGCGTCTGTAAAAACGTGAATGGCAGGGTAAGATGGGGTGATTATGCAAATGCCATTCCATGCTGCTGCATAACTCTGCCACCAGCGCAACTCGGCTTTAGCATATGCTGGGACATGGCGGACTGCATATTGAGTTTTGAATGTGGTGGAGAATGAAATAAGGTGACATAGGAATGCCCGCAAATGCGGGATGACTTGAGAGCAAAATTGGAGGAACCCGATAAGTTGCTGCAACTCGCGGAGGGTGCAGCAATAAGTTTTTGACCATGTGCAGAGCATGTCCCTTAAATAGAGCAGCTTATCTTCTGGAAGACATGCTTCCATAGACATGGTGTCAATTTCCAGCCCTAGGTATTTGGTCCTAGTCGATGGCCTGAGTGTCTTCTCGTGCTGAAAGGACAGGCCAAGGGCAGTCCCGAGACCTTGAATCCAATCTGCTGCCATGTTAGCATGGGAAAGGGGGGTGGAGGGGCTAAATATGGGCAAAAAATCATCTAGATAATGCTTTAGCTCCCCAGGAATGTGCCGCTGTATGATCCAATGAAGCCCCTCTGCAAACAAGTTGAAGATATAAGGTGTGGGTTTCAAACCGAACATCAAAATGATTGCGTGGTAAAATTTGTCTTCCCAGTGGAAGCCCAGGAGATGCCAGTCAGCCTGGCGAATGGGAATGTGGTGGAAGGCCTCCTTAAGGTCCAGTTTTGCTAGTAAGGTACCTTTGCCATAGGAGGCGATAGTGGAAACAGCCTGTTTGAATGCTTCGTAGTGGATGCGCCCCTCAGCATTGGGGATACCATCGTTCACTGAAGTACCATGAGGCCAGGAAAGGTGATATATTAGCCTTCGTTTCAGAGGTTTTCGTGGGTGGGTGATGGAGCCTAGTGAGGAACATCAAAAGTTTGGAAATGGTGAAGAAGGGAAGGGGCCAAGTGCCTGGTGATTAGAGCACAAATCGGAGATGGCTTTTGAAACAGATGCTGGGAATTCATGAGCACTCTTAAGGTTCCTGCAGGTTTGACTGGATTGAATCCCAACAAAACCTATGTTCGCACCGAAGTCTATTATATGTAACAAGCATTTGACAAATCGCTCATCGGGATAATCCTTAAGATAGAAAGACCAAGCGTCTTTACTCAGGGGGGACTGGACATGTTGGGGATAGTCAAAAAATGCTGTGGCGTCATTACAGCATGGATCGGTATTAGGACGTGGTGGGGGAATGGGGCCAGGTGGGAATATGGCAGCATATGGTAGAGTATCGGGGACGATTGAATTGGAGGCAGGGTTGGCGAATGAAGCAGGTAAAGTGTGAGACAATTTAGGCATATAGGTGATGTCCAGTGGGCAGGGACGAGGGTTGGACGTAAGGTGTAGGAACTCACTCGCCCTGCCAAAGTCCTAAGAGGAATTTTCGGCCTTCTTCGGGCAGGATGATCTCCCGTGATCAGTGCTCTGACAGACCTTGCATTTGTGGATGCGCCCACGGGTGCAAGGAGACGAGCACTTGCTGTTCTGGAAGGAAAAGCATGTCTGCTTCGCATTCGTTGTAGAGTTTGCAGGGGAAGAAGGTGCCTTATGAGGGCTTTGTTTAATGTTTCCGTAGAGGTGAAGGGAGGCTAGTTCAGCATTTATAACTCTCCATCCTGAATAATTGCCATCGCACATTTTGGCGAGGCGGCGACTGTGAAAGGTGAAATGATACTACAAGACAGCCGTCCATTCATAGCACGTGTAGAGGTGATATAGTATGCGTAGGTATTCGGAACAGCCTAGAACGGTTTGCTGAATCACGGGAATATTTCCGGAAGCGATGATAAAGAACTGCAAGATTTCGAAGTAGATAGAAAGTGGGTCGAAGAGAGCATGAAATGATGGGTAGTCTTTGGGGGAAGCGTCCCTGTCGTGCTGAGTGAAATCACCATTATCGGAAATCTCAAATGTTTTCGTCTTCGGCTTGTCTTTGATTGTAGAGTCCAGCTTATATAGATGGCCAGGGCGGAATTCATGCCTCGCGATTGCGAGTTGCAGTGCAGCCTTGACTTGGGGAAAAGATCGATCGAGGGAGGACGCACCTGAAGCTGGGTTCAGGGATACCGGGGGGCACAAATGTTGAAGCGTTAGGCGAGTTTAGCAGCGTAGCAAAGGCTTGAGAAGGTTGCAGCTGGTGTTGTGGCTGCTGATAAGACTGTGGTGGCAGGGTGGGTTGAGGGGTAAGCAGCGGCTGCGGGTGCGGTGGAAGCTGCTGCTGCGGCTGCTGGGGTTGGCTTTGTGGCTGCGGGGATTGCTGCTGCTGGGCAGTTTGTTGAGCCTGATGCATGAGCGCAATGAGTGCTCTGACTGATTGCTTGAGGGAGTTGAGGCATTGTTCGGGCGAGAGAGGCGAAGAAAAGGGGGGTTGTGGACTCGTAATTGGCATAACTGTGCTTTGGGATGGAGGCACTGCATTATCAGGTGTAGAGTTTGCGGAGTTTGCAGGTTGTTTCTCGCGAGCACGAGAAGCAGCTGTGCCGTCGATGGGGGACATGGGGGGAGATACTGAGATCTCGAATGATGGGACGGCTCGGTGGAATGTGGTGTCAGTTTGAGATGCCACTGTGGAATGTGGTGACCTGCGAAAAATAGAAAAAGCTCGAAGCCTTAATGGCTATCGAGCTAGAGATCAGTGCTAAGGATGCGAGGAGGAATAGGGTGATGTGCATGACTATATACTAGAAGCAAACAAAGGAATGGGGATAAGCGAGCAGCTCTCGATGGCTCAAAAGGAGTGTGCAGCGCGTAAAACGCATGCTGGGGAATGTCACGTGGCTTGCGTCATAGACGTTGGACAAGGCGAGCATTGTCCAGCTCATGATTTGCTTCCGGGATCACGTGATTTAAACGCCCCCAGACGCGTTTCGTGAGCCGCACCAGCCCTTGACACCCCCCTTTGTCCGTACCATTGCTACAATGAAGAGCACACTCTGTAGCACGAAATCGGAGACGAATGAATGTGCGAAGGGTATCGCTTGGAACACTTAGATGATGGACGGGGGACGACGGATGGGTGAGAAACAAAGGTCCGTGGTCAGTTTTCTCCTTCAACAATGCATTAAACTCATGCCTGTTATCCACCCCATCATAATATACTACTGTCCCTTCCTTTCATTTTACTATTATCTTAACACCTGAACAGGTATAAAAATTTCTAATTATCTGGATGCCGTTTTGTGACCCGATGTCGTCGAAGGCTCCAGATCATCCTATACGATTGGTCATGAGTGATGTTAACCCTCTTGTTTCTTTTTCAGGAACAGGACAACGAAGCCGAGAGACGGCACATTCTTTACTCGCATTGTCAATTCGACATCACCTACAATTTGAAGCACCTACTCGCTGGTCTATACATTGCAGAACCTGTTCCCTCCGTGCATCCTATGTTTCATGCCCCTCATAGAGGTCCCATAAATTTATTAGAGCTTTTTCGTAATCTCAATATCGGCCGACATAAAGAAGGCCGCTCTTAAAACTATTAACAATTATCCTCCTCTGCTGGACAGCGGTTTAGTATATATATCCTACATTGCAAATCTCAAACATGACCATTTTCTTTTCAGTACAACCTGCCACCGCTCAGGATATGGTGCGAAGTGTCAAAATTCAACTTATACCCGTCGACCTATATTCTTGCCTAGCCATTCTAGTCCTTCATAGAGCCCTTCGCCACTGCTGGCACACACCGACTAAGGGATGTCTCAACAGTAGCACCCTCTAAATCATAATGTGCTGACCTGAATATACCATGTGCGGTTCCTGAGAACTCGTAAACCCAGCTTATCGGTGAGTTCCGCTGCATTCAACGCTTGTGGCAGGTCCTGCTTGTTCGCAAATACCAGGAGGAGAGCATCACGAAGCTCGTCAGCTTCTAGGAGGACATGGAGTTCTTCGCGAGCCTCCACGACCCGCTCGGGGTCATTGGAATCGACAACAAATATGAGTCCTTGGGTGTTCTGGTAATCTGGAGTCCAATATATAGCTTGACACACTCGACCTGGCGTGGTACTCACAATGCTTCCATAGTTGCCTTATCTTGTATTGCCCACCGACGTCCCAAACATTAAAGCAAATGTTCTTGTATTCCACAGTTTCAACATTGAATCCTGACGTTTCAAGGTGAGTGGGTTCCACTCTTGATGAAAATGCAAGCCGTGCTCACCGATAGTTGGTAATGTGGTAACAACTTCACCCAATTTAAGTTTATATAGGATGGTTGTTTTGCCTGCGTTGTCCAGGCCCAACATCAGAATCCCTAAAGTATGCATCCGTCTGGTATCACATCATTGAGTAACGTTGCCACTAACGCATATCCCTCTTGCCGACGAGGCCTTATAATAATCAAAACAAATAAATCGTGGGTGCTCAAAGGTTATGTAATTAAAACCATACCAAAATAGAGGGAGCTCATCCAAATTCCCATAGCGAGTACTGAGCTTGTTTTACGATGACAATAAAAGAGGAAATGTGTGGATTGAGATTGATGTTGAGCATGCTTTAGTCCAGCTTTATGCAAGTGCGGTTAGACGCCGGTAACGTGGACAGCTTGACTTGACGAGCACAGCGTAGACGGTGTTGGTCCTCCACGTAAACGACACGTTTCCGGTCCACTGAAGAGTGTCAATTCTGTTGTCGGGCAAGTCATGTTCCTTTTTGTGCGTGCACAGCACCATCTGATTCTTCTCGTGATGAATATAATTAAAATTCTCAGACATTGATTCCGACGTGATTACTCGGATCGACACAATAAACATCAACATATCTCTCATAAGGCCAGGGAATCCTAACAACACTTAAAACTTGCTAATTCTTCCTACAGTGTTTACTCCTACCATCTTAAAACCTGAGCAGTTTATAACATGATCTAGATGCTGCGTCTCCCTTGATGTCGTCAAAGGTCCCATATATTCCTATTTGATCGGCCAGGAGTAATGTTAAACTTCGTGACTTCTCGCTGGGCTTGAGGGAGTTTATGTATTATTCTAGGGTTGCTCACTGTCAGGGACGATGCCGCTGTATTATACGGTGCGGGTACTAGACCGTGGAAAGTACACAACGACAACACTACTGACTATAGCGGTGGGTACCATTCCTTTGGTAGTGTTTGTGAGTTGGATGCTATTTGCGAAGGCAAGGTACCCTGTGCAGTAAATTAATGTAGCTTGCCGCGCAATATCACTTTAAAAAAGAGCGGCAGCTCATTTAGTATTTAATTTGACGGCTAAATTATCTCAGCGTAGTAATACAGGCAAACTAACAAGATCGAGGAGTCCGACACGTCCCATTCGTTGGAACTCAATAATGGGAAGAACAGATTGAGTGACCTTTCGCCTAAATCAAGGTGACATTCACGCCCTGAGCAATTTTCAATCCTGACAAAACAAGCTATAAGGTCGTGCTGCAGCGCATATACGAATCATGCACACCTAGTTCTCGATTCGCACGCGCGAAAACGGCCGCCTGGCGCTGACGGATTACTGTGGAGTTCACCAAACCCAGATGACCGACGACATTGCTGATAAGATTTTCCTGGTCCCTTTGAGACAGATTTCCCCACTACGGTAGCAATTCAACTAACAAACACGAAGAAATCTGGTTCGTGTTACTCACAAATATACTCGGCCACTCGTAGTCGATATCGGATATCGTGCTGAGGTACCTTAATGCCCCACCAACCCAGGTTGTGTGGTTGTCATCGTATGCACGCGTGGGAAGGTTGAGCGGCTCCACTGTTGAAGGATAGTTTGGGCGTGAGCCTTGGTTGCCGTCCACATTCATGCGACCATCTCTTTGGAAGTTTGCGACTGGACTCAGTGGACAATTGACCTGTCAAGGAAAAGAAGATATGTCAAGAGAATTATACAGTTAACAAGGAGACTTGCAGGAATTTGTTGATAGTTGACGCCAAGGCTTGAAGAGCATGAGCGATATTGTGAATAAAATAAGGAGCTAAAGTCACCGATAGCGATGCGCGTCTAAAGGTTGGGCATTACGATTTCACAAAGAAAGACATTTCATCATTCGTCCTCTACTCACCAGGGTAGGAGAACAGACGAGCCTGAAGGACTGGGTCCGCAGACGGCTCCCATCCGTCCACCTTTTTTATGGACACGTTAGGGTAAGCGCGTGAGCGAAAAAAAGGAGAACGAACTGTGTGGCTCGGGGAGAAGCCCGCTTGTTCGATTTCGGCATAGTAGTTGGCCCTTAGTTAATCGATAAGACACGAGTTCCAATGTCATAACTAAATGGTGTTATTCACGGGTTTTGAGTCAGGCGAAATCGGCCGACTTCGTTTAGTGGAACATCCTTGGGATCCCAATCTGCAAGGGGAGTTAGAGTTCTAACAACATTTTTTCTTTCTTTCTTTTTCATTTACATACCCTTAGTCAAATCAAGCACGTTGTCTGCATTCTCGTGAGCTTCACTGACAGCTAATGAAATGTTCGTAAAGGCCACTTACATTTGAAGTTTTCAGCTTGCTCGGGCGTCATCACCTGGAAGTATACAGTCCACGACGGGTAATCTCCTCTTTCAATGGCATCGAACAAGTCCTGTGTCAAGTAATCTGGGTTTGTTCCCGCCAACTCGGTGGCTTCAGCATTTGTGTGGTTACGGATGCCCTGGTCGGTGTAAGCTGAGACCTTGACATACACATACGAGCCGTCTGATTTCACTATATTCACATGAGACTACGCAGGAAATTTAATCAAAGAAAGAGCGGTACAAAGGCGATAGGAATGGCCGCTCCAACCATTCATGAAACTGTAAAAGTTGTTCACAGGAGACCTCTATGAAAGCGAAAATACTCACCGAAAACCTGCGGGGGTTCCCAGATCGCTGAAAAGTCGCATGGTTTGATAAAGTGACTCAGGGTTGGAGGACAGATAATCTGCACCGCCCATCCATAAAAATATCCTTGTTACCAGTATTAGAACAGCTCTTCAAACTTACCCCAAAACATCTGCCACAAAGCGACCGTTACGATCACCAATTCGAGGAGAAAAGTCAGTAAGAACGTACATCCTTGTCTTTCAGATTGGTTTGAGGATTGCGCTTCTGAGTATGGATGAAGTCTAGGGGAGGATTAAAAATTCGACGTGTACTAGTGTCCAGTTCCAGCAAGTTGCCGGCTACGTACTGGGAAATTTTGCCGGGTCGCGAATGAAAAATACTGGCGGACATTTTTTTTTTAGTAATTGCAGCAGCTTAGTAAATAGTAAGTTGAAATCACCAGGCGTGTTGTTGAAGACCTGACGATGGTAACTGAATATGATGAATCGGAGGCACAGTACGAGACGTCACCCACCCAGTCTAGGATCCCTTTCTTTGTCCGTAGTCTTTATTCAGTAATTAAAACCTGAGAATAACTAGAACAAAAAATAATCACTTAATAGCGAAGCCACGCGGATCGCGTACAACGTCCCCTGAGCCTTTCTCGCCGCCGACGGTAGAAAAGCGCATCGTTATCGGCGTCTGCTCACCTACGCGCTGGAAAAGGTCGGCGATAGAATAGTTCTTTGCAAACTATGTTTTCGAATGATAACAAATTAGAAAGGAAAACAGTTTAAAGAATCCCCGTACGTCGGTGGTGGTCTCGAAATATCCGTGAGCCCCAGCCCCTTTTGCATGAACAACGCGTTCAGGCTGGGCGGAAATCATATCAAGAAAAATCAATTATGAAAAGAGAAAACTACTTGCAATACGTTCCCTTGCAAAATGAGCTAAACTCTCGAGCTATATCAAAGTACAGTGATCCAAATCTCAGAGGAAATAGTGAATAATCGCGCCTCAAACCTTCACTCACCAGGTGGAAATCTTGGAGAAGCAACGGACCATCGGAGCCGATCCTTTGCGCCTCGTAAGGTTGAGGATATCTAACATCATGGTATGAAATAAACGTCAAGCGGGAGTTCGAGGGAACGTACGGTACACCTCCACCAGTGGTATAATCGAGCTGATCAGGAGACTTGCTTGCAGACTCCTCTTGCAATGCAGGTCCCTGGAAGATGTCAAACATAAAATCAACAGTTCTTTGGATGGGGTCAACGAAAGGAGTGTGGAGGGCCTGCACCACGGAACCCATGGTTAGAAGCGCTACGAGACAAGCTCTTGAAATGTGCATCTTGTGAAAAGAGTGGTGGAGGGTGGAAGTGGAAGGGACAAGTTAGATAGATTACAGGGTTATATGCAAAGGCGTTCTCATTTAGTTGGATTGGCACCCGGTCGAACCAGATACCAGTGCTTAGTGAAATTAGAATTGATTCATCCTCATTCATATGAAGGACCCCTTTCTCCAATTCAAAGTCGCCATAAGGTGTGGGACACGGACACGGATCAAGTAAGACGTATACCTGCGGCAGCACGGTGACACCCTGAATACAGGTGACTGCCTCAATTTGCGCATATGTTTCTTATCGCAGGCAAAAGCCGGTCGTTATTCAGTAGTCCAATTAGAGGCAGCTGTAACTCATTGCGGGAATGTATTGTTACCCCAACAGTCTGCGATTGTTCCAGGGTGCAAGAACATATTTCATGGCAAGACACTTGTCATGTTTCCTCTGACTAACCCAGCCTGAGCTCATCGTCACGGTCATCGTTGGTGATTTGGTACGTTGTTAAAAGAATTCCAAAGATGAGTGCAAGGCGTTACTGGAATAATACTAAAATTGCATACCGCTATAAATAAGGGAAGGATTGGTGGCAGGGCAAGAATGCATCGATGAGCTTTAGACCGTCATCATTCCATATTCTCTGTAAGAAAGTCTTAACAATTTTATGTAAACACCCTCCTTGGAGACCATTAAAACTAGGGCAAAGCAAGACATGGGGTCAGCCATGGCAGCGCCCCGAGAGTGAAGAGGTGACTGATCGTCGAGACGGCCCGGATCAAATCATTTGGAGGCTCTGTCACGTGATCTACGCGTTGTTTGTTCGTGCCAGTGTGGCCAGGCCATACATATTACCCTCCAATAACTGGTATGATACCTGCTACACCCTCATCCCCAAGTCTCGACGATGTATTTAGCGATGACAAGCGATCTATAGATGTCATCGTGGATGCAGATGTTATAGAGGCTGTTAAAGAAAATATTCAACCGCTTCAAAAAGGCCGGCGCGCCACAGCGCTTTCCGCTATCTTCTCCACACCCCATGCTCAACGGGACACGATATTATCTCGAACACGCGCACGTTTCCGCCTTCAAGTGACTCAAGCACTGGAAGACGAGGACGAGGACGCAGATCCACTCGATGTCTATTCACGGTTCGTGGCATGGACACTCGAGTCGTATCCACAAGGACAGAGTGCAGAATCTGGTCTTATGGAGCTCTTGGAAGAAGCAACAAGAAAACTCAAGGATTGGGAGGTTTACAAGCAAGACCCTCGCTACTTAAAGCTCTGGACATTGTACGCATGTTTCGTGGACAAACCGGCCATGATCTATGCATATCTCCTTGCCAATGAAATTGGTACCCATTCGGCTCAACTATATGAAGAATACGCGTACGCATTAGAACGTGATGGACGGTAAGTATTTCAATCTAGTCAGGTGTTTGGTGTCGTCAGATGTGAACATTATGTGGTTCGTTCGCTTGCACCCGTCCCGAGCACGTTGATATCGGTTGTGGATGTCATTTTCCTTGTGCTGATTTTGGTTGGCTGGCGGGGCTCTATAACACAAACTCGTCCGATGGGCTTTGCTATCCAGCTCAGTTTCCCGTTCCCCTGGCGATCTGTTGCCTCGTCTTTCTTTTATCTTGGATCGATGCGTGGTGATCATGCTAATTTTTTTCTTAGTCGTCGAAACGCAGATGAAACGTACACCTTAGGCATTGCACGTAAAGTTGAACCCTTAGAACATCTCAAGAAGCGATATGCCGATTTTCAACGCCGTATGCTTACTTCTCCACTCCTCATCCCACCGTCTCCTCCGCATTCTACAGGTCCTCCCACTGCAGGCCGCCGGATAGTCCTAGGAGAATCGCGTCGTGCCGCTCCTCCCAACGCCGCTCCTGGGACAGATGTCTTTACCGCCCCCCAACCTAATGCACGATTACAAGTTTTTGTCGACCCTACAGGCGACGGGGCCCAGGGGGTTAAGGGTAACGAGTGGCCAGACCTGGGAACACGTGCCTCAAGGACGAAGGAAAATCAACTGGAAGTACACAAGATGGGAGATGGACCACTTCCTCGCAGTCGTGGCATGCACCGTAGCGTGAGCGGCCCTTCGAGCAGAATCATACCATTTAGAGATCCCCCGGCAAGGGGGACGTTCGTGCCGTTTCACGATGAAGACGACTCAGCCGCGATGCCTCCTCCAGCTGCTCCCACGAGACGAATTGTGTCGACGTCTCGGCTGGGATTTCTCCAAAGCGAAGAGCCGCCTGCGACGCCTCGGCCTACGTTTACGCCTTTCAAGGACGACGTGAGTCCCCATATTGTTCCTGACTTCATGTTAGTTGTTTATTAGACACCAGGGAGCGGAAGAAACCCCGCTTAGAGCTTCAACTAGTTCCACACCCTTGACCCTTGCACCCCGTATTAAGAATGGTGGAGCAATTACCGAAGCGGAGGCTCTTAGGCAAGATCCATTCAAGAATTACGACGTACGACCACCTGCCACTTAGGAAGTTGATCTTTTTCGAATGACCTGAGTTATTATCACGATTCATTATTACGACGCATACTGAACATAACCAATGGCAGGGTGTGGGGTATATTATATACACACGAAGGAGATTTGAATATTTTGATCTATAAAATTACACACTCACTCCCTATCAGTGTTGCATTCTAAACTGCGAACTCTGACCCGTGCAAGGTGGATCCATGGAATACCGTTCTGTTAGTCATGAACCCAGGGCGAGATCCTTGCAAGCCCTGCAGTCGTACTAGCAATGATCTTTTCGAGATGCCGAACCACGTGCGCAGGACATCCGGTGATCAAGTACATGAGAAGTTGCGAGTGATAAAGTAAGAGCGGTATGTGCTTGGAATGGGCCTCACGGGGTTAAGCAGTCAGTTGAGCCCCTGAGGGCTTCCTATGCTGTCTTCTTTCATCGATCGTGGTGCGCCACAAAGACAAGGCCAGCTAAACACCCTTGGCATCGAGGTGGGCTAGATCAGCATCTTGTGAACTAATGTGACAAGTGGGGAGGTAAACTTTACGTATGGAAAATGCAAGTCGACGTGTGCTCACCCCGCACTTTTCGTGCTTCATCCGGCCCGGGTTGGCGTAACTGGGATAGGGAGTATACGTATGTAAATGAAGACAAACAGGACAAATCGGTATAATGTTTTTTTTTTGGACTGTTTCCACATATAGAATGTGGTTTAGCGTCTTACTACCAGACGTACTATGTTAGTGAATTAGGAGGCCCTAGGCGCCCTTCGTGACGCATGTAAGATAGCCGGTACACAAATAAATCCCTCGTATTCCATAGGAGTCTCGCCTAATCGTGTAGCTTCCAGTGAAAATGCCAAACCCAAATAGGACCTATCTATGCTGGCGTCAATGACAACCAGCAGCAATCTCCTCATGAGGACTCCGAGATATTTCACAATAAAATACGGGTCCAGGCTAAACCCCTTCATCATTCAATACGTCCTAAGCGTAGAAGGCCGCTTAGTACCTTCTGCATGATTTTCTTGTCAGAACGCTGGGCCCGGGCCTCCGAGTCTGGCGCAAGAGAATGAAGAGGCGTTGGATGATGGAAAATGATGTGCTGTATCGGCACCACCAGGATCGGTAGCTGGGCTGTGCGGGGAGTAAACTGGTTTTGAGGACCTATTAAAGAAATTTGAGCGGGCAGTCCAAGTACGCTGCTGCTGTTCCATGTCTCTGCCAGAACGTAATGGGAAAAGTCAGAAGGCTTACCACCATTTGCAAGGCTTCTTCACGCATTTTACACGCGTGTTGTATGTGTTTTCGCAAACGTATCATGAGACAAACGACTTGTATATCAGAACATGAGGGGAGTTCTAAGGATGGGAAAATCGCCAGCGAAACCTAGGTCTGAAATGGTTCAAGTTACATAAGTTCGCCCCCATTCATTAGTGAAATGCATCACAGAAGTTTGAGAACAGGGTGTCGAGTGTTTGTTAGCGACGCCGATTTAAGTAAATAAAAGAATAAGCTCGTCGATGAATCGATGAAGTCGCAGACCTCATGGCCATGAAAGAAAATTAAAACCATTCGAACTCCGCCGCGGCGCTGTAAGCTGCAGTTAGTCGGCCAGTCGCTTGTGTGTTCATTGCTACAAAGACAAGGGCTCAAGACAATTGCCCCCCTTGGATTCATCTCTTGCGGGCTTTGTTGACATCTGCTTCCATGCCTTCATCTCAACTTCGGCGCTTTCTCAGATGCTGCTAAGTCCTGGACGGAAATGCTATAGAATTCAGCAAGACATCGAACGCACCACTCAAATATATCCAATTTAAAGCATCTTATTGTATTTGGCCCAAGAATTATGCAGGCACGGTGGCTTCTGTCGCAGCTCCTAGTGCGATTACTTGAGAGGCCTCCGAGTCGCATCTCTCTTACTTTTCAACAAATGCAAAATTCAGTATGTTTTATCTGGCAACCAGCTTAACAGGTTCTGCTTTAATTAAATTCCATACCTTGACGATATTTTACTCTTACCCTTTGTCACAGTTCTGCAACGCATGCCGACTAGCGATTTACCCATACACTGTTCAATGTAGAGCATCACCGGCTAAACTACTGGTGGAAGGCTCCAATAAAACTGAGTGGAGAAATGAATAGGGTCAAGTATCTCCGTATTTCGTGTCACAGAAGACATCAGATGAGGCGTGCGTGAAGGCTTTCCTGCAGGGTATGTATTCCCTTCACTGTTAGCACTGGTCACTTGTTGGTGGCAGACACTGCAACGCCCATCTTGACCATCTCCCCTGGTTTACATATGGCTTATCGTCATATGCCATGTGCCCAAACCGATCGCTCCACTCATCCCTTGGAAACTTCACGGAGGACTAGGGTGACTCTGGGTTCTAGTCACTCATGTGTTTGTTCTTCAGATTACACTACGGATGTAACCCTGCTTCCGAATTCGTAAAGTCCTCACGTAATCTTTTGGGAGGTGAGTTTACTGACCGCGCGCCGTCTTCTGAGGGGAGCGAGAACCCCCTCGTGAGGAGAAGGGCTTCCTAGGGTCACGCGATTGATGTCCAAATGTGGGATTGATTCCTATACTCCTGTGGGCGCAAATCGTCATTGCGTGGCTTTGACCCTATAAAACTCCTGGTTCGTTTTACATTTCGCTCAAGTTGGATGTGGCTGACGAAACCACCCGATGTGTTTGATTAGAAGCCGCGTGCGAACCACTTATCAGGGGACTCGGGACCGTCGGCTAGGGCTCTTCATCATATGTGTGTTTGGTAGGCTTTCGGAACTAACAGTGGATTAACATTCGTCGTTCCTTACCCAAATGGAGAGTTCAACATAATAAAGTTCGGGCATTTGATACGCCACAGGGGGGTGGCAGAGAGATTGAGCTTGTGGCCCCTGTACGTTTTCCGTCTACTAATTCAGTTATAATGCTGCATACTAGTAGTTTGCTGCCTACCTCACAGGAGAAGGAAGATAGCTGATTGTGGGACTTGTGGGGCGGAGATGTGGGATTATTGTCGACTAAGATTGGAATCGTGAGCTGTACCTTTGAAATCGCAATTCTTCTTCCGAGCCCCTATAAACCGCCTCCGCAAGAGGGCGAGCGCTTGAGCGGAGTACGAACGTCGAACTAGCGCAGCTTGCGCATTTCTGGCCTGCTTCCGCCTGACCGCTCTTCCCCTCTATATAATCAGAGTGCCTATTTTGACTTGTCATCTCTTCCTCTGCACTGCTACATCACTCACTCTCTGTTCTATAACATTGTTCTGTATCTGCAACTTTTATCCTTTTTGATCAAGTTTACCAGTCTTCGTCACCAACATGCCAAGCGAGAAATTGGATTCTACCGATGGGGCCAGCAGTGATCGTGGACGGGAGCGTGATGGCGAGAAGGATAAAGATAAGAATGGGTCGAAGGCGAAAGGCGGTCAATCCAAAGGTGAGTACGCCTGCCAGACGCCCGGCGCCGAAAATTTTTCTGAGACACAATGCACAGCTAAGGACTTATCGCACGTACCATGCAAGTTCTTCAAGCTTGGGCAATGCACTGCTGGGTCCTCTTGTCCCTTTTCTCACCATGTTGTTGAACCTGGGCAGCAGAAAGATGTCTGCCAGTGGTTTGTAAAGGGTAATTGTAAATTTGGTCACAAATGTGCTTTAGCGCACATCTTGCCCGGACAGCCTATGTCGATGGACAGGAAGAATAAGAAAGCGGCCCAGCAGGCGGCGGCGGCCGGGGATAGAGGAGGTGGAAATGTAGCAGGAAGTAATGGTGCGCGTGGTGATCGTCGTAAGGTGCCTGGAACTGCCAGAGAAGAGAGTCTGCGTATTGGACTTGGACGAGGTATCGGTAGGAGCGCTGCGCCGATATCCATATCCAAGGCCACCATTTCCCCTTCTGCCCCAGCGCCGCCATTGCGAGACACGGATTTCCCATTCGGATTGCCTGATGATTTTACTCAACCTGTGCAATCTCAGTCTCAGGCGAAACAAACAGAAACCGGGGAGAAACCGGAAGCGGTGGAGTTTACTCCTACTGTCACGAGGAAAACCCTCGAGGAAGCCGTCCTGGTGTCTCAAGTATCTGAGCCTGCAGCGCAAAGCAATGCATCCACACCCCCCCAGCAAGATATTCTACGACCAAGCCAACTTCCACTCTCTACCCCATCCCCCAATCGTGGTTACTCTCGTCATAATGGCTCTGGCGATTTCGGTTTCGGTCCGATCGGTTCGCCTCCTCGTTCTTCGCCTGGCCATACCCCCACGTCTCAGGCAGGCCCTCCATCAGGCCGTCGTATCAATGGGTTTTCACCCTCTACATCACCAAACACCGTAGGTCTTGGTTCTGCAATGCCGTCTACTTCGCCATTTGCTGCTCCTGGCGCCAAATCCCTTTTTATGTCATATAGCCTCGATCGAGACTCTTCTGCCAGCACTCAAATCAAAGCTTCAGCGCCATCTACGCTCCTGGGAGGTGGCGTCGCCTCTTCGCTTGGTGGTGTGCGGGGATGGAATGTGATGGGTTCAGCGCTGGGTGGATTACAGGACGAGGAAGACGATTTAGAAGAGTTCTTGCCATCGAGTCTCAATGAGCTCTTAACTGATGAAGAGAAGAAACGCAGGTGGAGTAGGACCGGTGGCCAGAGGCCAACTGTGGAGCAACACCATCGATACTCCCGATCCGTGCCAGCTGCGAGTCTCATGGACAATGTTAAGAATATCTGGAACGAAAACAGTACTGAGTTACAACCCAGTGCGGGTCTCAGCCCTTCGCTACTAGGTACCTCGAATATCTCGACAGGTTTCATGCCTCAGCGTCCCTCTATGGCGACATCTCGCGCGTTCTCTGATTCTCCCGGCACCGCACATCCGAACAACAACAACAACAACAACAGCGTTCATTTTGGTTTCTCTGGCTCCCCTTCGGCGAGCGGCTTTTCTTCGTCTCCGCTGTCGGGCTTATATAACCTCAACCGCCCGCCACCGCAGCCCCAGCCCCCTACATCAAAGTCACAACACTTCGGTCTTGAGCAACCGCGTCCAATCCCTGGAGCTGGTGAGGAGTTGTTCAACGGTAACCCGCTCAGTCCGACGGCAAGGGCGTTGCAGGAACATGCCCCTGGGCAGAGCTTGCCGCAGGGGCTTGCAGCGGGCCTGAGCAGGATTCACATCAAACCTCCCGTCGCCCTTGGAACAAGCACGAGCCCTCATCAGATGCCTGGCCTGCATAGCGGTAGTCCGAATTCTAGCCTGGGAGCCAGCATGGGGCGGGGCGTGGGCAGTGGGTTTGCTCAGCCAGGCGACTTCGGCAGTTCTGCCGGTGGCTTCGCTGGATTGGGTCAGAGTCCCTCCAACTTGAGCCGCGATCCCTTTGATCGGTTACCTTCCTTTGGGTCAAGAAGTAGCGGAATGGGCAGTCCCAGCGGTAACGGTAGTGGTGGTCCAAGTCCAAGTCCTGGTGCGATGGGGGGCATGGGCTTCAGAAGACAGCAGCAATGGGTACCGCATCCATTATCAAGCCCGCTGTCAGGTCCTGTTATCACAAGCGACGACGACGACGGCCTGTTCGCCATGGACGAAGACGCGAAGTAAATAACGCCTTCGGGAAGATCCTCGAAGCTTGGCTCCATCCTGGTCGATGAAGATGCCATGCGTTGCACCACATTGCCCAGGAAAGATCCTAGACGAATTGTTGTGGCCTCAGGGCTGCTTGTAGCATAAATACTGATCCAAAGGTGGCCCAAAACACCTCCAAAAGCGGCGGCGGAGCTTATACCCGCGCCATCATTGACACCCACCCTCATTTCATTTAATTTGTCCGGTATACCGCAGCATGTTTTGTTTGTCTGTTTGTATTTTTGTTTACTAAACGTACCCACAGCTTTACGACGACAAATTGTGGGGGTTCTCCCACACTTTCTTTCTTACCAATCATGAACTGTGCCATCTCTTGCACTGTATATGCTGTACTGTTTTTCTCTAATGTTGGGGATGCGAAGATGAAAAAAATATAAATTATGCGACAACTCTTGTTGATAACCGTGACTGGACAAACTGTGACACTGGCGCATTTGGAATCACGTGATGCCTTACTATAACACCTTTCACTAGCTCGGCCATTCAAAGTAAATACTTATGGGACGAATGTGGGGAATGTTATCGTCGGATACTCTCCAAACTTCTTTACTGTCTGTCTTCAGCCCAAACACTTTCTGAACAAAGGGAACACTCAGGATAGGACGCTCATCGCGGGAGCCTTGTAACACGTGATTTTACTTATCTCCTATAGTAGTAGTAGTACTCCTGAGTTCACGCTCCCCATCTGGCACTCCCTATTGACCAGGAACCTTGTTGTCTGATGCCGTTTTACATTGGGAAATTCTCCGAGCCCTTAGATTCAGCACGCATCGTCCATCTCCAAGACCCTGTGGAAACAGAGCTATTGCGAGATGGTGACATCGTCGAGAGGTGGGATCACGTTTTCGAATGGGATTCACAATGTGTGAAGGCGTCGCGCCTCGAGGAGTGGCGCGCGATGGGAGACCCCTTGTGCGACGCGGCTCTTAGGTCAATGTTCACAAGCGCATCTTCCAGCACCGGCGTGGATTTGCTCGAACGCCTTCAATCAGATGCTGCGTTGAATCCGGAAGGCCCCTCGCAAGATTTACTGGACGATGTGTCGCTCTTACCGCCTAATGGCATCGCAGCTACACCCCTGGAAATACGGGAAGCACACACTTTTTTTCTGCAGCACTCTGTCGCGATTATGCAGTGTTTAATGCACTTTAGTCTTGCAGGTGGGTTTGCCAGGTTAGTATATTTTATTGTTTTCCTTGGGATTCATATCAGCTAGACGTTTGATGCAGCCCCCGGATCACACGGGCACTCCAGGCGGTCTCATACTTAGTCCCCCCGAGAAAAAATTCTACACACATGGCGGAAATTACACCCGAATTGAATGATCGCACTTATTCTCGTCTCCTTGAGACATTTCAATTTGTGCTAGATGTCATGGCCTGTACCAACACCAACCCGCTCGAGAAGTCTTCAAGCTGCCTCGATCCTGGTGGAGATGGTTGGAAGGCAGCTCTACGAGTTCGCTTGCTTCATGGGGTGGCGAGACGCCGCATTCTAGAGCGACTATCTCTTTCTGCTAATTCTTATAGTGTAGAGGATGACGGGATCCCAGTCAACCAGGAAGATATGGCCGCCACGTATGTATCCGCGATTTCTACGTGTTCATATAGCATGTAAACCACTTTTGCAGATTGGCGTCTTTCAGCGTTGCACCATTATGGTGTCTGAGACGAGTCTACCTGCTCCCCATTTCTCCCCCCACCCTGTCTCAAAGGTCTTCATTTATTGCCACTTGGCGCCACATTGGATTTTACCTCGGTGTGGACCCCACAATCCTTCGTACACATTTTTCATCTCCCAACGCTGCGGACAAATTCCTTGGATCCTCAGTGCTGCATCTTCTCACATCGGAGCGAACTCCCCCGGGCTCACTTCGTCCTCTATTCCCCACTATTCCAATTCTATTGGCATCGTCGGACCGCCCGCCGTTCCCTCGATCATTTGAGCATCAATGTGCACTTACCCGTCATCTCCTAGGCTCAGCGCTATCTACACACCTCGGCGTGCCCCCTTCACCTGTAAAGGTAGAGTTCTGCCTTCTTTTAAGCCTAATTATGGCACAGATCCCTGTGTTGTTTTCTTGCATTTACCCGCGACGTGGGTGGTCAGATAAACGCGCTGCGCTCACGCGGGAGGCGCTCGCGCGAGTTGTCAGGTTTCAGTTGGGGATGCGCCGCACGACTTTTCGGGCGCGCAACGAACATGGGGAAGTAGGGGATGAGGTTTTGAGTCTGGAGACTGTCAAGCCGGATACGGTGGGAGGTAAGAAGTTGGTGAAGGAGTATCGAGCGTTAATGTTGGAGATGGCAGGAGTGATATCTGGGGTCATGGTGCTGGTCATTGCGGGCATGCTAGGTTGGGTGCGGCATTGGGGGTCGTCTGGATGCGAACCGTTTACTGATGATCCTCGAAGAACGCTTGCTTGCTCTCAAGTTGGTATTTCAACATTTTAATTAATGACACAAAGCCTGAGGAATACTGAATAGAAACTCGTGATTGTACGTGCAATAACCCTGTCCTTCGCTCTGGTGTTTAACTGAGAATTTAATTAAAGATGAAGTACAAAGCTTCCATTGACCTGTTATAGGGACATTGATGTATTGTCTTCCTTGGGGACTTGGAAACTGAATGGAACAAGAGGATGTCAGATGATGTAAAATATGTATGTAGGGTACTACGTAGCTACGCAGTACATGCATAGTATACATGCGCTACCGAACGATGACAGCCCAAATTGCAAAGCCACAACTAGCTGGGGCAAGTTAACATCAGGATCCTTGGTATTGAGTGCCACCATGAGGGAAATGTGCAGCTCATGGTATAGTAAGGTAGAGGAAGCCTTTTGTGACTTCTCTCCTTCAAACTGCTCCAACAACTTTTGAAACCCCAACAGACGACAGTACTGTACGTCGTCACTACACCCTTCAGAATGCAATGTCGAACTGGTAAGAATTAGTGTTCTTGGAGCTATGAAATTCTCTGTATCCTTCCAAAGCCTTGCACCTGCAACCAATTTCACTACATTTGCTACGGCTGCCTCTGGACTGCCAGGGAGCGCTCCCAGTGTAGCAATGACATCGAGACGCTCAATCAGATATCTACCTTCCTCCAAAATCTCGATTCCAGCCGTTTCTTTGACAACGGGGAACATATCGCATGCGTCGAGAACAATAACGGTACTGCTTTCCACCAAGCACAGGAGGAGCTTCTGCGACTTCGAGCCATGCCTTGAGTCTGTGGAAGTGTTCCCTTGTTATTCTTTCAAAGAGGCAGTAACGCGGCTGACCATGAAATTCTGACGGTCTCTTCCACTGGTAGTTGTGACAGTATTTGTTCTTAAAGTTGAAGTGAGTCGTGCAACCAGGGAGGGTTTTCCATCTACTTTCTCCAGCGAATAGCATGGAACAGTGACATTTCTGTTGAGCACATTTTTATATCGTGGCACCAGTATTATGTGAATGTTGTTAATCTATCCATTCATAACTAGATCTTCTGGAATGTATTTCTTTCCTATCAGAAAAAAAAGATTATGATTTCACAATTTAGACCCAACATTCTTGCCTAGAGTCTAGAGCCAAATAGGGTATCAAGATCTTTTGCGCTTGGTGATTTTGACGCCCAAATCCCCAGCTGGATGCATGATACCTGTTCCTATGCGTGTTGTGAGGAACTTCGGCCTCGCGCTGGATTTGGAATCAATTTCTACAGCGACATAGGTCATCATTAAAGCCAGGAAGATCTTGAGCTCTCTTAGAGCGAAGTGCCTGGATATGCCATTAGTTTCTGGGGCTCAGGATCAAACAGAGAAACACAACACACCTCCCTTCACACATCGAGATCCCACCTCCAAAGGGAATGAGATGATTCGGGACGATTTTTCCATTTTTCATAAATTTATTCTGGCCTTCCATGTAGCGTGTGGGATCAAATTCTTGTGGGTTAGGGTGAATTTCATCGTCCATATGCACGGAGCGCGTTACACAGACAAGCCGTTCGCCTGCTTCAAAGTTGAATCCAGCGAAATTGGTGGGCATGCATACTCTGCGTACGGAGAAGGAAGAGGAAGCGAGCCGAAGTGATTCTTGGATTGTAGAGTTTAACAAGGGGAGAGTTACATCGAGGACCCACTGATGCTGATTTTCATAGGATGAATGATCAGGGTGTTGTGTCTCCCAATCACCCTTGGCCTTGTCGACCTCGGCAATAAGCGCTGCTAGGCCTTCTGGTTGTTGTAATTTCAACGCAAGGACCCAGTATGCAGCGTAAATGGAATTTGCTTGTAGTCCCCAAAATTCGCTGCCGAATGCTGTGGCTATCTCTCGGTCTGACTTCAAATTTCCGTGTTCAAACAAAACAGATCTTGAATCACAGGATCGACACTTACCCAACCTGCGGCTCTGGCACTAGCCTCCAATCGTAGCATAACAATACTGCTGTCTTCGTGTGGAGAGTTTAAATACTGTTCAAGTAAGTCGATTACTTGCTCCCAAGCACTAATAAGCCCCTCGAACCAGAAACTTCGGTACTTCAGCAACTATAAGAGGGAATTGATCGTCGAAGGTCTTGAATGGCTTGTACGAGTTTTCTGCATTAAATGCTTTACCAAAGAATGCGCCTGCAGCTGCCGAATACGCAGTAGGTATAATGAAAGGCATGAGCTCAGTACAACTCCCATCGAACTGTTCCAGGGCCTAGAGAGCTTTGTGTTGAGCTCCTCTACAATGAATCGGCTGTGCGTGAGGTCACGAGGCAAGCCAAAGACTTTTTCAACAACATGAAGCCTGATTGGGAGATATTCAAACGACTATAAGAGAAAACGGGATGAGCAGGTCATGCCAGTAATTAAGGTTTCAAATACCTTGGAGTTTCGGTAGATAGCACTGATCAACTCAGGAGAGGTGACGTAAGTCATCTCGAGTCCTAGGGTCTTGATCCTGAATACAGGTCCGAGTTCTGAGCTGGGCTTAGAAATCAATATGAAACTACAACATCAAGACCTGAAGATGAAGGGTACCTTGCCCGTCGAAAAAAGGCGTCCGGGTCCTTACCCATCTCCATAGCAGAACCTATCCACGGCAGAAAGTATTTGACCCTAGGTGGCCTCGGTCCATGCGGGGCACGAAGACGACCTACGGCTTCATAAAATGAATAGATGAGGAGGCAAACAATGAGAGACGCCAAGTAAGATTGTTCGAGGAAGAAATCTTGGAGAGTCATGTAGGCACTTCGGGCATGGAATTGCCGAATGGCCGCGCCACGGTCTGCGAATGAAGACCCTTACTAATTAGTTGAAGGCACGGACGCAATCAAAAAATTTTGTGCTGGCCTCAGTAGAGTTGACTTCAGATTTTAGGGAACGTTTCAAGAAGTTTCAGTTGTTTGAGACAAACTTCAGGCTGTTAGGGAACACGGCCAGTGATGACCGTGATATGTTTCCTATTGGAGTTACCTCCCACATGGACTTCCGTCCGAGCTCGTATACCTAGGTAGAGACGGGTGCAGCAGCAGCATGCTGCGTGCAACTCCGTGTTGTGCAGCGTGACAAACATTTATTTCATTTGTAACTCGTGAAAATGCTCCCGAATATGAAATGACATGATACCGGGGCGGTGCAGTGATTTGCGTCGAGCAGTCGCTGCGGCAAGGCCTCTCGTCAGTCAAATTGTATACAAAAAATAAAATAAACGCTTGGATGCCAATTGTGGGACGGGTATAGGTTGCGGTGATTAGTCATTCGGTGTTGATGAACTCCGCCACTCCGAAGTTTCACGTTTAGTGTGCGTGACTGTAGCTGACTATCGTCGCCGTCGTTGTTCGTTGCAATTGTCGCATTCCCAACCATATTCTTCAATCAGCAACTCTGCCACATCGATACCAATAGACACCAGCTACAGCCAGCTCCTACCACCGCACTAGCAGTTGTGGAAACGGCGTTTGTTCTGCAACCCCAGAGTCTCAGCAGCGGCCTTGGAGCAGGATACCCATCGTCCATCACGCTCGATTATACCACCTGATGGCACCAGCTCCCTCACTTGCCGAAGGGCAGTCCCCCGTTGCACTTGGAATCGCTTGCCAGTCCTCCACCGCAGATTGGCAGCTCCATCTTGAGCAGCTATTCAATAACGCCAGGGACCGATTTCCAGATGTTGTGTGGGAGCTGTTCAATGAGGGAGATGCGCTGCCTTCGGAGGAGGTATGGGGCCATAAGGGTGAGTGCGTTCACCGTCGAGCGCGTGAGCAGGATTGACCTTGCGCAGCAATGGTGTATGCTCGTGCACCTCCTACATTCCAAGCCCGTTACTTTTCGTTTCGGCCCGCTCCCATTGCGTCGCCGTCTCCATATGGGCCCTCTCCCATGCCCGCTCAGTCTGCGGTCTCCCTCGGCCTGTCCATGAGCATCGACGCTCCATCGCCTGCCCGCTCCCCTTCCCCCAACAACAGCGCTAGTCGTGCGCTCTCTCCTGCACCATCCGCCCCCCCTGGCCAGCTGCTCCGCCTTACCACCACCATTGCCTCAGCGCTGTTCAGCCAAGAGCTTGAGTATCTGTATACAGGCAAGAGCTTTGGCGACGCTTTCGAATTCCTCTTTGACTCTCCGGAGAAACGCGACGAAGGCGATGGAGAAAAGAATCGTCTCGAGAAGCTCCGTAAAGACCTAGTTTTTATGTGGCGCTCTCGCCTCTATTCGGACGTACGCATTCAGCTATCTGGGAATCTCTCTTCATCTTCCTCTACTCAAGGAGACCCTATGACGACCGCGGTATTCTCCTCCCACCGCTTCATTCTCGTCTCTCGGTCACCTTATTTTCGCACCCAACTCCTCGGTGCTTTCGCCCCACCTACGCCCGCGCCCGGGCAGCCTTTAACATTAACGCTTCCTTCGCCACCATTCACACCCGCATCCCTCCACTTCACTCTCGGCTTTATTTATACTGGAACACTATCTTTCTCTCACCGCACTTATGACCTCGATACAGCTTTCCATATAATGCGCGCTGCGACATACCTTTCTATCGCCTCACTGTATGCTGAGATCGAAGCGCGCATCGTGGAAGAGATGTGTCACGGCCTGTTCCATGCGTATCTACCATTTGAGGAATACGAGAAACTCACTGCAGGTAAGTGGGGCGCAACGGGGTGTAAGTGTCGCCAATGTGCACGGAGGGCACCACGTATACTCGAGTTCGCAACTCTAGAGGACGTGAAGAACGAGCGCCTTGCAAATGGTGCACGACGTGCCCTGGTTGGTCTCTTTGGTGACGGGTGGTGTACTCCGGAGTTTGCCGCTATTCCGCAGAAGACGCGTGACTCTCTCTTACGGGGCGTGCAGAAACGAAGCATACCCCTAAATATTTTCCCCCTACTGTGGGCAGCGCAACGCGCGTTGACGCGCCTCAACTCGGTTATGGATGCCTGGGCGCATATTGTAAGGGAGATGGTGCTCGCTGCCCGGAAGAATGTGGACGAGGTAATGTGCGAGCAGGCGGAGGCGTGTTTTGAGCAGCCCGAGTGGCTCAGTGTTATGGATGCGGATGGAGGTCGCTTTGAGGACGGCGAGAAGGTCGAATGGGTGATGGATTGCGTACGGCGAGGGTTGACGGATCATAATGCTGCGATGGTCTATCAGGTGATTTGCATTGCCAGATCGCAGTTAACGTGCTAACTGCACGTTTAGACTCTCGTGTCCTCAATCCTCCTCCGTCCGCACCCTGAAGACCCGAATGCGACAGTCTTAGCAAATAATAGCGGAATCCGGCAACAAGTGGAGATGACACGTGTGGACATCGTCAAATGGATGCGCAAACGCTGGGCCGGTGTGCAACAAGAGGGCGGTTTTGACAATCTTGAAGGTTGGGCTCTTAAGGAACTCAGTCATGGTGGGACCCCTTATAATTATAGTCTTATCACTAAAAGTTGGTCTCGTATGCAGAACTTGAAGTTCCTCTCGAAGACCTCATGCGTCCTGCTCCAGCGACCGGTCCTACGAAAGGACCGCCAACACGCACGGGACTGCGTCCCACCGTGATATCGACTCCTGGCAAGCCAGAAGGGGATGGGGATACGGCTAGCATGACTTCCCTCCGCGCGAGTGTGCTCAACCGGAACTTATCTAGGTCTGGTCCTTCTGCGGGTGAGAACGCGCCGCGTGATACGCTAGCTTCGTCTGCGAGCTCGGTTAGATCCGCTGTGTCGACAACGTCGCGTGTTTCGAATGTGAGAGCACGAGGGATACCCACGGGGTCTGCGGCCTCGCTGCGTGTGTCCAAGACACCGTCAATGATATCCCAAGCTTCAAGGACGCCATCCCAGGTTCCGCGGACACCATCACAGGTGTCGCAAGCGTCTGGATCAAGAACACCTTCTCAAGCTTCTCAAGCTTCGAGAACACCATCGCAAGCTTCTCAACCGTCGAGATCGCCATCGCAAGCATCGCAAACGTCGCGATCACCCTCGCAGGCTTCCCAAGCCTCACAAGCGTCCAAAGTGCCTCGAATGCCTCGAGTGTCCAAGCCGACACTCTCGACGGTGTCGAGCCGTAAGAGTGTTGCAAGCAGCATCACGCATCCTGAAAGACCCAAGTCTGTGACGCCTTCGGTTACTTCCACGCGTTCGCACGCATCCACGATCCGTAAGACCAGCCCTGGCGCTGGTCCCTCATCGACACTGCGACCAGATTCCACAGTATCGACGAACACTGTATCGACAAAAAGCAACGCACGGCCGGTTTCTGCTGCGTCAAACAAGAGTGACGCCTCAACGACCTTTAACACTGCAAAGTCCGATGCGAAATCTGTTATGTCCACCACCTCAAATGCGACGTTTGGGCGGCAGAAAAAGGCAACACGTCCACGGCGGACGTCGACCGCGTCGACGGCATCTATATCCTCTATCGCGAGCACGAGTACCACAGCGTCGCGTGTCAAAAAGGCAGATACGAAGAAGCTGCCGCCTATGCCGAAGCGTCCCACTTCTACTGCCTCTGTGAGATCTAATATGTCGACTGTGGCGATGACGAACAGGGCTGCCGCCGCTGGGAAGGCTGCCGCGGCCAAAGCCGTTGAAAAGCGCGAGTCGATCGGCAAGCCCCCCGTGCCCGCTTTGCCAAGGAACACAGTGGCGTTGAAAAATACGACGCCAGGAGGTGCGACGTCGAGTGCGGCTGAGAAGGGTAAGGCGAAGGCTAATGGATCGTCTGGGGAGAGTCTGAGTGTGGGTGAAGTGAGCTCGACGCCTTCAAGCTCCACTGCCAGCGAAACCTCGACGCTTAAAGCGAAGAGCGTGAGGAGTTTGATGAAACGGGAGTCGACAGACACGATCACCGACTCTGCCTCTACCGCTACGCCAGCTACACCTCGTCCCCCGAAACCCATACGTCCACCTCCCCAAGAGCCTCCCAGACCCCCGTCACCACGGCCGCCAGTAAATCTCGGTGCCACACTCAATGTCGGTATTCCGTGCATTATCTCGTCGAAACGAAGTCGGTTCCGAGCTTTTGCACGTTATATCGGCGAGCTGGAGGGTGAACGTGGGTCATGGGTTGGCGTCGAGGTTCCTGTGGGTGAGGGATGGGGTGCGGATAAGCTTGACGGGCGGCAGTGGAATGACGGGACGTGGGGTGGCCGAAAGTATTTTGAAATTGGTGCTGGGATGGAGTGGGACGAGGGGGACGAGCGGAGGAAACGGAGGAAGGAGGGGAGTGGTGGACTTTCGCGGGATCGGACTCTGAAGCGTGAAGGGGAACAACTCATCGTCGAAAGGTCGAAGCGTATACGCAGCGCGTCGCCTGCAGCCTCGGATATGTCGACGACGGAATCGCGCGGACTTTTTGTTCGCCCGCAGGACGTCATTTACGTCGTGGACGCCGAATCTACATTCTGACCCTGTCGTCGCTTTCTTTCTGTTGTATCTGAACTCCCCCTTCCTCTCTCAAGTCATCTCGGCAGTCAAAGGTACATTTACATCCGATTTTAGTTTGTCGCAAACCGATATTTTCCTTTTTTTTTGTTCCGTGGATTATCATCTTTTCAATAGTCAAACTCACACTCATTATCATCTCGTTTTCTTCGTTGCTTTCATGTCACGCACACGTAACGCCTTAACTATTCTGAGTCTACTATAATTCAAAACAGCGTCATGAGGGAGGAACGTGTAGGTGGCACGTGTGACATGTTCAGGAACAATGACTCATGGCAGGGTCTCTGTCACTGAGTACTGAGTGTCAGGGTCTGACATAGGTCGTGCCATGTTTCTACATCTTTCGAAACTGTCAAAGCCGAATTCTGTTTGGTATTTATGTAAAGCGAACGCCGACGTCCGACTCTTGATAATAATACTCTAGTTGTAGTCCTGTGGCCTTTACTTGCAATTTTTACAACTGTTGAATTTTCATTTTCAAGTTCAGGCGGGTGCTTTCGGGACCGTAACGCGGTTATAGCATGTACACCTTAGGTGTTCACGCTCAATACCACTCTAAAAATCTCTAGAGCTTACGTCGAACTGGTCTCATATATATATAAAAGAGGTCATACCATTTGTCGTCCTTTGCAGGAACCGATGACTATTGGCAGCTAAATGCCCCCAGACCTAAGGGATCTTGCGAACAGCACCGGCCTGGAATCCGTATTCCGTTCCTTGACAATTTTCACATCCACTAGGATTTCAGGACTTATACAATTTGGCAGGCACATTGACCGTCCCACAGAAGAGACCCAAAGTGCTTCCACCGTATTCATTTCGGACCACTGGAATGACAATGCCCCCATGGCCCTGTACAGTCTGTAATGCGTCGTAGTGACACCGGGGACGTCCATCAAGCGAAAGGAAGAAGCTCCTTACGAGTGGTGTTCAGCAGAGTAGGAGGTGGGGCCCAGACCTGTCCCTGATGACCTCATTTCGCAACGCCACATCGGCCGATTTAATCCGTAGTTCGACGACCAGAATCCTCTATAGACCAAAGCTACTTTGAAAGGATCAATTAATTAACAGTAGAGATCTAACGCCTTTTAATGCTCCTTCATGCTTAGCTTTGAAAAGGAAGATTTGAGACAAATCCGACTGGGCCGAGGAATCCGAGGCGTCAGTCTAAGAGGTCAGGCCAATTCAGGAGTGGAGTCTGCCGGCAAGCGTCGGTGACCCGAACCGTGCAGGATCCTTCTGACGCTTTTATTAACCTCCAAGGAACTTGGCAGAGACCATCTTGTCCAATGCACAGTGCGCTGCTCATCCATCCATAGCTCCATTCTTTCATCGCTGCACGCACCATGTCTGCAGGATATCGAATAACTAATGCCCTGTGGGACAAGATCCACCACTTCGCTTCCTTTCCTCAGACAGGTGGTATGTCGTCTTCAGCCGTGATTCTCGCTCTCTTCTCATGTCAGACTGCAGTATCCTTGCAGCAGATGGCACTCTTTGGCCAGAACCCCTCTCAGGGGACTCTCCTGAAGGGTAGCCAATTCCTCGCTGGTGGGCATGCGACCATTTTTGTAATATGAGTAAGAGCTGAGATGGATGCAGAGGAACTGCCTGTGCGTTTGGCACACCGTGTCAAAGAGCTTGACGAGTTACCGCACAACTTGAGTAAGATACCTTCAATTAACAAGGTCAAGCACTGGTATGCCCAGTCCTTTGAGGTCAGGCTTCCCTCCACGTCATTACTCAGGAAAGGAGGCTAAGCGTGTTCCACAGGAACTCATCACATTCCCTAAACCAACTCTCAACGACCAGATTCGACAAGCTCTCAACACACCACACCCAAACGGTTTCCAATTACCAGAAGCTACCCCTAACCCCGCCATGCAGAGATTCACGAGCCTGCCCAATGGAACACCCAATGGAATCCAAAACCACACCAAACTACGCATTCCTATGGAAAGAAGGTATGCGGGCGGTTTGCATACCGCCCGCCCCCGTATTTACGACCGCAGGTACTACGCGCACACGGACGAAGTCGAATGGCCACCAGAGGTGCAGGACTATAACTCCAGATTTACGAAGTGTCTCGATGTCATCAAACGTCGACACGACCCAACTGTGACGACTGTTGCACAGGGCGTGTTGGAATGGAAACGGAGTCAGAACGAGAAGGAGATTGGTTTGGATGTTCAGGCCTGGCTAGATCGTTTTTACATGTCGCGTATTGGAATTCGGTTTCTTCTTGGGCAACGTGTGTGCAAGTCTGATTTTTATGCACATGTGAACTGATTTATTAGGGGTTGGTTAGATATTGCCTTGAACACGCTCGAGGCGCACAAAGACTATGTTGGTATCATATGCACCAACACCAACGTACGCGATGTGGTCCAGGAAGCCATTGAAAATGCGCGCTTCGTATGTGAGGAGCATTACGCGATGTTCAAGGGTCCGCCTGTACAGCTCATCTGCCCTGACAATCTTTACTTTGCTTATGTTCCTGGACATCTGTACGTGCTGCCTCCCTTCCCTTCCTGCACTGTTTTTAATACTGATCGCGTACAGATCACACATTTGCTTCGAACTACTGAAAAACTCGCTGCGAGCCGTTGTGGAACGCTTCGGCACATCCGACGAAGCCCGTCTTCCACCTATCAAAGTTGTCGTCGTCGAAGGCAACGAAGACATCACTATTAAAATATCGGATGAGGGCGGCGGGATACCGCGCTCTGCAATCCCGTTGATTTGGACATACATGTACACTACGATGGAGGGTCAAAGCGTCGACCAGGACTTTGAGACGCAGGGCAGCGACTTTAAGGCGCCCATGGCAGGATTTGGGTATGGGTTACCATTATCGCGACTAGTGAGTCTCTACTTTGTGACGAATAGCCTGGTGTTCTGGTGACTGACTTGCTCATAGTATGCACGATATTTTGGTGGTGACCTCCGCTTAATCTCTATGGAGGGCTACGGGACTGACGTATACATACACCTCAACCGTCTCTCAAGCAGTCGAGAACCTTTGCATTAGCGGTGTTGTTGCAGTACTGTGTTCACCAGCATTATTCTCATACTCATTTTTGTAGTTTTAGCATGAGAATTTAAACTTGTATGACTTGCGAATGTAGTGGTCACTGCCGCACGGGACGCAATAATTTAGTATTCACGGGTCCATCTGCCAAAAGGAATCATGAATGTGATCGATTGAAGGCTGGATGAAAATCCCTAAGTACAAGATTATGTTACTAAATGCTACTCTAACCATCAGCAGGCCTGTTCTTGATATGAACTTCCCTGGCTTTCCTTAGGGATAGGTAATGGCAAACTGGTGTATTTGAGTACTCTAGTTCTCTGAATAGGGTTGCCTAATGCTGCAACGACACTGTAGGAAGACTCTGGACTTCAGTGCCAATGGGACTTACAAGAAGTGGTTTTTTGACTTGATATCAGTAGCTGTTCTCATTTCTAACTTTCCCTAAATTCCCGCAGACCGTTCGGCATGACCCAGTAGCATGGCAACCAGACAGCCGGTAGCTTAGGGATAGATAAGAATTGAGGTAGTTTTCCTACTCATTTTTCCATATTGCCATGATATGATTATTGATCATTCTCAACATGGAGTACACAACAGAACATTTATTGGTTAGACAAATTTTATTCTTTTAATATTGACCAAAATCACATGTCATTGTCATTAGTGGCCAAGATTGAGACCACCAGTGCCTGTATGTCGAGATGCTGTTGCATGGAAGGCATGAGATGAGAGGACATATGTGGGTGCTTAGTGCAGATTGATCAACAGCCAGTCAGGGGCAGTGGAGCTGAGGGAAAACAAAAACAAGTTGCAAGCTGTCTCTAATCAGCTTGAGGAAGGTCTGGCGGAGTGCCACAGCTAGGCACGGAAAAGGTGCCGCTCTTGGAGGAGACGACACCACTGCAGTTGCAGAGAGAAAGCTGTATGTACAGTATATACAATGCTTAGGGAAATGTAAATAGGGAGGGTGGGTACATGAAAAGTTAGCTAGCGGAAACAGTGAGAAAGCTACATTGAGAACCGAAGAGAGTGTACCTAGCGGAAACAGTCAGAATGCTACAGCGAGGTGGCGTATGGAATGTTTCTGCTTTGGTTTATAAGGATGGTAGAAAGAATGTCATAATGGTAAGACATGATGACGTGCAGCTGGGTAAAGGTTAGTTGTACCCTGCGGACTGCCCTGAGGCTGTCGACGCACAGGTTGAGAGCGTTGACAGCTGGAGGTCAACTAACATGATGGCCTAGGTAAGAGGCATCATTGTAGGAGAGTGCCGATAGCTGACTTCTCGCTGATTAGACTGGCATAAACAGAGTTTAAACCACCACTAATCAGCTTGAGGAAGGTCTGGTGGAGCGCCACAGCTAGGCACGGAAAAGGTGCTGCTCTTGGAGGAGACAACACCACTGCAGTTGCAGAGAGAAAGCCATAAAAGGCCTAAAGAATGGGAGTGGAGAGGAGGGGTGAAATGTTGTTACATAGACTTAAAAGTAAGTACATGGGATACTCAAAGAGAAAAAGAAAAGCGTATTGCAAAGTTAGGAAGTAGCCTGGATGTTTTGTAGGACGGGTCTTCCCCAGATGAGAGCTTGGAGAAGGATGGGATTTTTATGAATGTAAGCCTCGAAAGCATCTGATGACCACCGACCGGTGGCTTGGATGCAATCATTAGGAACTCCGGCAAGTGCTAATGCGGTGGCGCTGCCAGCATGAATAGACTGTCTGCAGATGTCAGCAGGGAAATGCTGACGAAAACGGGCCAGGAACCAGCTTCGAGTGGGAATGGAGCCGTTCTGTTTCAGCCAAAGCTCTGGTCATCCAGGAAACAAGCGATCACGAGAATGAAGGTAGAAAACAAAACGGTTGTATGGGTCAATGGCAGAATTGACTTTTTGTAATACAAGATGGTTACCCTCGAAAAATCGGTCACCTTTATGACCAGGTAGAAAATAACTGTAGGTGTCGTTCAACCATCTCACAGTATGACGCATGGGTACAATACGATAGGTTTGTAGTCTTTTTGTGTCAGGCCAAACAAGTTCACCGAGTCGATTAAGGGCCAAGAAACCAGAGGTTACTTGGGCCAGGAAAAGTAGGTCGTCGTGGAAGTGCGAATCACCATACGTGCGAGATAGTAATGCAATGTCTTCAGGCTCTAATGGCCGTTTACGTTTGACTTTGCAGCCACAAAACGTTTGCAACCCTGGAATGTTTTAGTGATGAGATGAGATCGGCGGACTTGTCTGATGTTTGGGAAATAAGTTTCGAGTTGGCTCTGGATTCCGGAAAGGTAAGAATCAACTGATGTTGGTTTGATGTGATAGCACATGTAAACGGTGAAAAAGCTGAGGGAGTCTTCAGTTGGATTGACTGGGAAGTCATGTATCTTGCAAAAGTTCAGATAAGAGTTGAGTGCAGATGAATAGGTAATGTTGGTGGAGGGAGCTAGGGTGTGACCAAGAGCGTAAGCGTGCATGTGAATCAGTTTTTTGCGTGTCCAGACATTGTGCTGGGGTTGTCTGGACAGCGAGCCTGAAGTGATCATACCTCCAGCACCTCCAGCAGTGTATGTGGAGGTGCGTAAGGCAGAACATCAATCTGTGGGAAAAAGTAAAACAGAAAATCGAAATGGCCTTGAGACAAGGCATCTGTGAGCGTGTTGTGAATTCCAGATATATGGAAAACACACAGGTCAATATTTTCATGAATGAGAATGTCAACAACTTGTCTGAGAATGATGTTGTAAGGCCCGAAAGCGCATTGTGTTAAACATCTCCACAGTGTTGTTATTGTCGCAAAATATGGCGACACATGAAGGCTTTGGATGGAAAGATGATGCCAAGTGTACTGCGCATGCAACAGCAAAGGCTTCAAAAAAGAAAATAGTGCAGATGGGAGGGCAAGGAGGTAGGTCAGAGTGAAAGCCTATGCTGTGAGTCGCTACCCAAATGCCAAATCCTGTGGCCGATGCATCAGTGTAGAAAAATTCATCAGCATCAGATGGACCCCATGCTATGGCATCAAACAGGTAGATTCCATTTCCAGAAGCGAAATGTTTGGCCAGCCATGAGAGGTCTTTTGTAATTCACCTACTGATCCACAGCAACTGGTGAGGATTCTCTTTCCCACTCATCTTCTCGTACATAGAAGCTAGGCCTGGTTGCAGGCGAGGTTCAACGTTTAGCCCCCAGTTGATCCACCCAGCCATGCGTTGAAAATCACAAAGGGACCGGCAATAGATATGCTTATCATTGCAGAAAGAGTGGACGGCTTCCAGTAGGTCAGACTTACTAGAGCTGTCCATCTTAATCCACATCAAATCGGCATCGACAAAATAACCAATTATTTTGAGTTGAACACCAAACTCTTGTTTACGTTCTTCATGTGCAATATGAAGGTCGTCCCAGAGGAAAAGCAACTGAGTTTGTTTCTCGGGGAGGAATCTTCTATAGGGTGGATAGAAAAGTGTTCTGTGAGCGAGTTCCCAAGAGAAATTGTCATCAACGTAAGCGAAGAGGTCACGTAGCTTGACTACATGTTCTGCAATCCACAAGACCAATGACATAAAGTTGTAAAAAAGACGGCAACCAGCTCGACTGCCAAAACAGTTGCATTGGTCGACACGTCATTCTCCATCTATGGTGACGATTTGATGAAGCTGCCATAAAGGATGCATGGGGATCAGCCGATAGGCACAAGTTATGTCGGACTTGAAGATTGTAAGAGGTGAACTGAGATGAGTACGACGAGCCAGCTGGAGAGCTTTCCCAAAGCTGTGCATTCCGTCGAGCCTCACAGATCCTTCTCCCTTTGGGATCATGGAATTGCAAGAAAACTGTCCAGTGCTGAGATCATTGATAAGCCTTAATTTGTCTGAATGAGGCTTTGGTACGACTCCCAGAGGCATGCTGTACATTCCGGGGAGGAGGTCTGCACCGAATGACTCAGAATATTGCCCAAGTGCAATTTCTATGTCCTGTTGTTCACGTAAAAACTGACGGTGAGCTGGGTCTGGTATTGGTCTGTGCGAGTTGTCCCAGGTCACAGGATATCCTGTTCTGTCAGTGATAGCCCATGGCCAGAAGCCTTCTCTGAAGCCTCAACAAACAGAAAGAACAAATGGTTGATTAGGATGAGAAGAAAGAAGACGTTCGAAGAGATCAACATTAATAGGTGTTACAATTTTGAATAAGTTACGGTGATCGTCAATGGTTTTGAGAGCAATTTTGTTATGAAGTTCATTTTTGGGTGGACGAGGAACAGGGGGTGCAGACTCAGTCACGAGTGCTGATGGTGATTCACTGACTTCATGGTCCTCCCAAAGCAAGTCTCTAGCCCACCTAGGCCTTTTCGCAGCTAAACCTAATTCAGTTTGAGCGCGCCTTTTTCGCGCACCTCTCAACTCCATACCTGGGTTGGTTGCAACTGGCACAGATGTGTTGATATCTGCATTTCTTGGAGCTGTTGGGACATCCATTATCTCCATTGAATCAGCGGCAGACTTCATTGATTTTGGCAGGTAGCCTGGCACTGCTGGCTGCATCACTCATTGGGAATCCTGATCCCATTGGGCTTGTGTGCATGACTTTAAGATTGTCAGATTGTGAGAAGTTGGATAGGAGTATGTCTTTTCTGTAAGCAGCATGAGCTTGGGCTGCTTGGCCAAATAAGATGATCCTGTCGTGAAATCTGGTTTGATATGCTCCAAATGTTCTGTGGATAAATGTCCCATACTTCTGCAACTCATTGATTCTGTGAGGGAAGACGAACGTAAGAGCTTCGCAGGCTCTATCCCATGTGAGTCCCCATTCTCCTTGGGTTGAAACCTTTTTAATGGGTGCTGAAGATCCGATCTGCAGTTTGAGAGCGCCGACATGTTCGATTCTCTTTGAGTCTGCTCCCACCATGTACATGGTGGAGAGGACCTTATTGAGATTGACTGGTCTGCCTCTGATAATGTTATCCCACTTGGAATCGGGGAATTCTGGGTGGTCATCTGAAATGGATATGGAAGTTCTGACTGCTCTGTAGTCTCTGGAGAATCTTTTGAGGAGTTGTTGGGTTTGACGCAACTCAGGCCTGAGTCACAATGGGCACAGGGACACAATTGAGTCTGTCCTGAGCTGATCTGTGCACACCTTTGATTGGCCAATGAGTCCAACAATTCCCACTGTTGCATCCCCTTTAAGGATCTCCCAGCTTCTGTAATGATTGAGGAAGGTATTGCTTTGAGCTGCCAGCTCATGTTTGAGGACTGGTACTGTTTCTGTGGACGAAAGAATTTTTGGTTGTTGGTCCACATAGACATTGTCTTCATTCATTGAGGAATGATTTAAATGCAAGGCAGTTATATTATGACATGAAAAGTTAGCTAGCAGAAACAGTGAGAAGCTACATCGAGAACTGAAGAGAGCATACCTAGTGGAAACAGTCAGAACGCTACAGCAAGGTGGCGTATGGAATGTTTCCGCTTTGGTTTATAAGGATGGTAGAAAGAATGTCATCATGGTAAGACATGATGACATGCAGCTGGGTAAAGGTTAGTTGTACCCTGTGGACTGCCCTGAGGCTGTTGACACAGGTTGAGAGCATTGACAGCTGGAGGTCAACTAACATGATGGCCTAGGTAAGAGGCATCATTGTAGGAGAGTGCCGATAGATGACTTCTCGCTGATTAGACCGGCGTAAACAGAGTTTAAACCACCATTATTTTCCCTCAAATCCCTGACCTGACCAGGCGGTTTGCCATCTTACCATCCCAACCGTGTGGACAGTCTCATGCTGGCAAGGGAATTTAGGGAAAGGCAGAATTGAGAAGCCCCAGTGTCTAAGCACTGTAAGAATGTAGATTCTTATAGTAGCATATATGCTACTATCTAAGGTATATAAGTCACCAGAGTGACTTATAAGTTGTATTATATAAGCCACCCACTAGGGGCGCTTGTAGATAGTGGACAACTATACAGTTGTCCACAAGCAATTAGATAAGCAAGAATAACTTACTTGTAAACCACACCAGTTGCAGACACCAACCAATAAAATATTGGCACAGTCTGTTAGTGTGAAATAATAAGCTTCTTACACTTTTTTGACTGCCAATCAAGTTGGCAGCACTGTGATAAAACCCCAAAAAAGATCAACTGATCTTTTTACCCAAACTGATGAGTTTAACACTCGCTGGAATTCTCAGAAACAGTAAACAGATGTTTACTGTTGATACTTCTAAATCAATAGAAGAACACCACAGTGTGGCTGATAGATCAGAGATCTATGACTTTGATAAGAACTCGAAGCTGAGCATCTAGATCTGGAGAGGATCCAGATATGTCTGGAGCCACAGTGAAGGGCTCAGACAGGAGAGTTGAGCCTGCCCACGATGTGGACAGGCAAATGGGAATGTCAATGAGGATATCTAGTCCTTGTAGAACTACAATGCCCATAGCTTCTGACTCCATGAGTTGAAAGCGAGTATTGGCAGATCTAAGGAGATCCACACCGGAGGAATCAGAAATGGATGAGATTTTGCCTGTTAAGAAAACTAAAAGAACTTTGACCAGGTTGAAGTTACGATCGTCTCTCGATGAGTTGAGAGAAGTGCTGACCAGTGACACAGACAATTTGCTGGGAGTGCAAATGTCTCAGCTCCCACATGTTCAAGAACATTGCAGATCACAAAGTTCACCATCCCAAACAGGGACAATAGAACATGGGTCAGCACGCCAGGATGAAGAAACCTGGCAATATGAACATACAACTGGGCATATTGCCTGGATGATTACAGCCCTCAAAGAGAGCTGTAGGCACATAGATACTACACATGAAGTGAGCCAATGAGCAGCTGAGGCAGCTTGTGTAGTAGATGACACCACAAACCAACTCCAAACCTTAGGAGATGGTATGGAACTGTTAATACAGTCCCTGGAGGAGGAAGTTCAAGGACCTTTATGGGGAAAGGCCCCCAAATGTGGAAACAATCCCAATAGGGATCATGAAGTCAACCGCGAGGCTGAGAAGGCTCGCAAGAAACGAGACAGATAGAGGATGCCACCTCCATCTGGACCAAGCAACAAAAATGGTTCTTGTGAAGTTAGTGCTACCCTAGAGCAGGATAGCATCAGTACACACCGGCATACTGAGGAAGAGACAGATTGTGAGCTAGAGGCTCGCAATAGAGAAAATATCTGCAAAGGAATTTGCAGATCGAAAAGAACATACAATGAGCAAGAAGTGCTCAAGGCAGTGACCCAACAGTCACTGTGAGAGATGATAAAGTCTGACACTGATAGTGTCAGTACCACAACTAGCACTCACATTAGTCTTGAATGTGAGTTTGATCACTGGGATAGGATCGAACATAAGGCAGTGGAACGGAAGCTGTTAGGGTACCGGATTCTTGACTGGGTCATATTTCTTGTTAATCGGAGTTCCACGTGTCGGAATACCCCAGAGGTGCTTGGAGGTATCAGAGCTTGGAGGTCGGAGAATCGGAAACAAATCTATATGGGCGTTGGCTTCAACTTATGGGTTGCACCCTCTTGGATTTCTAGTGCCCTGGTATTTTGGATTTTTGACTGGATGGAAATATCAGAATACCGATAGTTAAGTCTACACAGAGTGATCAGTAACAATAGCACATTGAGAGACTTATCGAGTGAGTGGAAGAATTCGGAGATTTTGGAGTTCAGAAGGCCAATGCGGGGAAGGTCGAGGAGTAACGATAAATGAATATCGAGTGAGATTTGGCTTTTACGGAAAAGCAAGTAGAGGGTAAGGAATGGATGTGTTGGAAGATTGTGATGTTGGAAGTTTATCAGAAATTGGAATTATTTGGAGTTTCGATATAATGATCAATGTATAAGAAGTAAGTCCAAAAAGAGGAAAGCAAAGCAGGGACAGAAAGGAAACAAAAAGAGGAAAGAAGACAATGACCGTGAGCGATGATTCATGATGTCTAAGGAAATCGCATACTGAACATAGATTCACACAGGACCTATAAATGTAGATTACGAGAGCAATGTGGACATAGATGCAGTTGTATATGTAACAAGTAAGAAAAAGTCTAGTGAATAATTTAGAAATACATCAATGAAATGAATGCCATAAAGGTACCACTGATTCTTCAGAAGAGGAGATCAAAGAACCAGAGGAACATGATGACAATCAAGAAATACATCATGAACATACAACTATTGATCCCAGATATGCATCCAGCAGCTGAGAATGTACACCAGCAAACTCAAGAACGCTCATGACCTGTCAATTGAAAGAAACAGACAGTTTGGAGGAAAGCCACTGTAAGCTCACTACCTAGCCTCATACTATGTTTATGTTATGCTGATGCTCAAAAAGTGACACCGTTTGAAAACTTTTTATGCTACGCAAGCATTCAATGCACACGTGACCAATTGTTATTAGATATCAAGAGGATTGAGGGCATCCCTGCAATCAATAAAGACATCAATGGGTCACTCACAATACACAATGCAGGGGTGTACAACAGGACTGTGGATACACAGAGGAACCCATTCAAACATCAAACCTTGCAAATGGTCGCTGGGACATGGTTAAAGGTCAAACGTGCCAAAGCCAACAGTGCCAAAGATAACATCCAGGAGCGTATCAATTGACAACATGCCATGGTTGCACATGGATTTGCATGGGACTGGGTAGAACGTGCATGTGTCACTGAAATTAACGCTGTGGATAGCTAAGCTGATTTGCAAAGTGCAAAATTTCATAGAGGTGTGTACTCATTGACTGTGACACAAACAACAATATTTAAGAAAGGTCATGATAGATGTGATCCATAGGTCAATTAGAAATTAAAAGAAAAGATTAACCACCTTTTCGTGAAATGGAACCTATGACAGCAACAATGGTAGGACCGCACACTGCTGGTGGACATGTACCTATTCTCCTAGATGAGGAGCTGAGCGCATATGTGCTTAAAGAAACAATATCGGTCATAACCCAGTGGCTCCAATACCCCAAAGAAAAAACCATTTCTGCAGCTCAAGGCAAGTTTGTCAACATCCTGACAACAATCACAAACTCCTATGACATCTTCCTTCTCAATGCTACTTGGAAAGCATACTGCTTTCCAAAGTCAGAACTATTCAATAACAGGAAAATCAAACACATTTCAGACAAACGGATTACAGAAACATGTAACAAATTCAAACAATCACCTATTGCTCAGTCAGGATCAATGGAGATGCTGGCAATAAGAGATATTGCTGAAATGTGTCTGCCATTTGGCACAATGATCAAAAAATCAACCACAGATACTCTGGTAGCAATGGTGGCAGATATCATTAAATTTCTGAGGGATCTACTGCCAATCACCCAATCACTGACACCACATTCATCACACAATGATCTAATCTGCAAAGTCATAGAATGTCCTGACTTTTACATGCCATTCCAAGAACTTGCACCATCAAGACATTGTGTAACTGAACCTCAAGGACCTTTTGAACATAACTTTATACGATCTAGAAGTGGCTTATTCAGTGCCCTAATATATAGGGGAATAACATACACAGCTCCTGCTGAATCAGACCCTCATTGCAATCGGTTTGAAGACCTCAACACCTATATGGCATATTGTTGGAATAATAAATACAAAGGCATTGATCATTTTTGAAACATGACAGCTTATGGTACACCAAATCACAAACGACATCCTAAGTTAGCTATCACATTCTGGAATGCAACAGAAGGATGGGAAGCATTTATAAGGAGCAATCAAGGAGAAATTTCTTTCAAAGTCATGTATGAATCTCTGACAAGCTCACACGAAGGGTGAGTGAGGGATTACACCCATAATGTAGTCATCTCTCATTAATCATATAACAGACAAAAGGTTTTCCCTCAGATAGGTAATCTAACGGGATATCTGATGGCAATTGATCTCTCCTATGCTGGATTGGTACAACAGCCCACAGCATTTGAATTAGGTGAACTGATATATGACATAGGAAGGGGATCTTATTCAGAAATGGTCATTCAAGGACTCGTTGATGGTGAAAATGACCGTACGGACTGTGGGTCCATATACAATACGTTACATGAAAAAGTTGAAGCATCATTGATGGAAGAAGAACTGATGAACATGAAGTTTGACATTTTCATGCTAGAACATGCTCTTTGTAAAAAGAAACGGTTGAGGGATGCCCTGTAATAATACTGTAATGATGAAAGAAAAGGCCAGGAGACAAGAAATGTATCATAGATATTATAATACAAATACAACTTTAAAAATTATTGAACTTAAGTGAACCCCCCCTTTCCAGCCCAAAAAAAAAAAAAAAACTAGGAAACCAATGTATGAGGGTGGATGAACCACTCGGTTTATCAATTAGATTAGTCACCAAGCACACTGTAGGAATTTAATATTTTAATCAGATAAATTACAATTCAAAAAAAAAGGAGTTTGATTTATGGAGTAGAGAGTGCCCATCTCCCAACAATTAGAGGTTCAAAGGTTTGAAAAATGGATAAGGAACAGCGACGTGAATATGGATGCCTGTGGGACCACAAATCCTTTGCCACATGGAATAACTGACCGTAGAAAAGATTACTTGGAAACCTCTACATTATTATATCTACAAATTGTACAAAAAATAACTGTAACTAATAACTACCATTGGAATACATTCTGCAACTAAAAGTAACTGTAACAACCACCGAAACTCCTACAACCACCGTGGGAATTCAGTGCCAGAAAGGTAAGAAATTTAGGAAAAAGCCTGTAAGTGGGACATGAACGATTCCAAACTCTGCTAACATGGGGAATCATAATCAGGTCTTCCCACCTTGGAGAATGGAAATTTTCCTGAGCCATTTCCAGTTCAAAGTAATCCCCAGAAAATATTGATTAGTCCTCCAATTTTCCTGATGGTTATCCTAACAACTTCTCATAGTTATCTTGGTGTGTATAATCATAGGAAAATCATATATTTTCCTTGAATTCAACCAAGTTGAAAATCCCAGCCAAACCAATTGTTTGTGTAGCCCCAAAATTTTCCAGGTGGATTGTCCCAATGGGTTCCAGCATTGGAAAACCTTAAGCAATTATTGTTTTATTCACCTGATTTTCCTAACCGGATTACATATGGAAAATCCAACTACTTCTGTGAATTTTCAAGTGAATTTTCCCATGGGGAAATTTCTGCCATGCCTCCAGTGTAGACTTTGGCCCTACAAGCAACAAAGGCTAATCGAATAGTGGTGGTGGTTGTTACCAACACAAGCTATTAATTTAACTTTGGCCCTACAAGCAACAAAGCTTCAATTAATGTAAGAAACCTAGTGTTCACACTGGACAGACTGTGCCAATAGTTTATTGGTGTCTGCGAGTTGTGTGGTTACAAGTAAGTCTGATTGCTTATCTAATTACTTGTGGACAACTGTATAGTTGTCCACTACCTACAGGCACCCCTAGTGGGCAGCTTATATAATACAACACATAAGCCACTCTGGTGACTTATAAACCCTAATTAGTAGCATATATGCTACTGTAAGAATCTCTCTTCTTACATCCTCCCCACAGACCAAACCCCAGGAAGGGTTGGGAGATTTTATGCTGATGGGGGATCAGCATATATGGGTGCAGGTGCAGTCGATGATGACTGCGTGGCTACTTTGATGGTGTTGTCATAGTAAATGGAGTCAGATGGATCAACTTCCATGTTGGTGTCATCCACTGTAATAGTGGGTGCAGGCGGGGGAGCAGACAAGGCAGAAGGTTCCATTGTCGGCACATCCATACGTGCCTTCGAGCAGGGAGGCCCTCCACCACATCTGTCAAGTGACGAATCATCATCCGATGTCGACGGTTGTCCCTAACTACCTGGGGAATAAGGGGGCATGGGCATGTGAAGGCCGGTAAATGTCTGGCCTTCGCGAGTGTCGAGGACCCTCTGTGTGGTCTTGTTATAGCAGACTTTGCTCTGCTTATGCACGAAGTAGGGCTCAATATTGATGAGAGCCCTACTGGGATCTACACCCACGTATGTGCCTAGCCATTGGGCTGGCTCATTGAGAGACGTACTCTCGTGAGGGCATTTCCATTTGTACACCTTCTCGATGCTGGTAGACAACAGCGTCAAGAGATCTTGCTGCCAGATTGAACCGGCAAGATCAGCCTACTGGCCACAGACTGTAAACAGGTCCATTAACTTGTGTAGAAAGACCAGACTGTCTTTCTTTGGCTTAATTAACTTAAGCCATACCCATACATCAACATCCTCTAGATAGAGGGTGTTGTTGCCATTCCCGCAGATAGTGGGTGATACTCCCTCAGGGGAGTACTCTATCGTGCGCAACGCATCCCTGAGATTGGGAGGCATGTCATGCACAATCTCGAACGCTGGCATTTGAGTCGCTAATCGCTGCTTGATGATGGCGTGCTGTGTGACATGGCAAATGTCGCGCGCACAAGTGTAAGCTGCTCAACAAATTTTGGATTGTTGAGCTGGCAGGTGTTGAACCACTCTGTGGGTTGACAACTTGTTTGCACTGCCGTGGGATGTGGTGCTTTGCCCAAAGGGCAGGATAAGAATCCCATCTGTGTTGCAGGCAGGTTGCCGATGGTGGGAGCAATACAAGTGTGCAGCGACACCAGGTAGGGTGCCACCAGCGTTCTCTGTTTAGATGCGGTCTTGCAACCAGATCAAGTGGGTCCTACCGGTGAAGCACCAGTAGTTGGTGTAGACGGACTCACTGAGTCCGTCATCGAATCTGGCAGCGATGTCAGATTGATTATAGTCAGCGCTGATGGCGTCGACTTCATGGCAGATATTTTATCTGCCATTTTGCGATTAATCTGCCTGTCCTTATCAAGGGCAGTGCAAAGTGTGTCGAGCTCTGAATTGAGCTCGCATATGTCCTCCTTGTAGGAGGCTACGGTGTCCTTAATAAAAGGATGCGCCATTTTGGCGAGTAATGGTGGCCAGGCCACTTTTAATGTGTGTTCAATGTCGTGCATTCAAGGGTCGATAAGCTGCAGTTTTGTGGCTTGCAGCAAGTGCTGCATGTATGCGTTGCACTCCTGGCAGGAGTCACAAGGGACGATTGCGATGGCATCCTTGATTCCATGCACCGTCCAGCTTTGCTCCTTTTGGAGCATAGTGAATTGCTCAGAGGCACTAGGGAGTGCCTCTGCTGAGTGAGGTATATGGGACACTTCAGTATTCATGGGTAGTCTCACTGATACACTTGCACTGGTGCGAGTGTGGGAGTGGATGGCAAAGAGCCTTTAAGCGGCGATAAAATCATCACTTAAATTCAAAGCACATGCACCTGTAACACCACATGATAACTTCATGTGATGACATCGCATCACATGAATCGCCAACACAAACTGTGTTTGTGTCAAGTCCTTTTATTAAGGACTCAACCGTCATCATTCTTGTGCCTATGAGGCACAATTAGGAAGCTCTTGCAGCTTCCTAACTCCCCTTAGCTCTAGATAAGCATCTAGTGCTTCTAACTCTCTGCATGCAGAGAGTGGTTCCCAGGTGACATCTCCTAATGTCCACCTTACTTGTAACTCCAGATTGGAGTTACTAGTCCAGCAATGAGCCAGAATCTCATCTACGAACCATTCTGGTTCATCCTCTTTCCCAACGTTGTATATATAATTTACGTCACGATGAGGAAATCGTTTGTTGTCATTGGGTATATGCGGTCTGATTAGACTCACATGAAACTTTGGTAGTATCCTCCTAGCCGTCAGCTCTGGAGGTAACTCAAGTTTCACAGTAGAAATGGAATTGTCCACTTCTATAACTGGATATGGCCCAATTTAATTGGGCACTAACTTCTTTGCCCATCCTTTAGGTAAGGACAGGTTCTTTGTAGACAGATACTAGCTGTCCAACTTCATATGTTGTTCCTTGACAGCATCTGATATTAGCAGTATCTGTCTGCTGTACTCAGCTCACGATGATTGCATCATGAGCATCAATCAGGTTCCACAATGCTTGTTGTGCGAACTGCTGTACACCTCTGAATGTAGTATACACTGATTGTACCTGCCCAATACGGGGCAAGTATCCACTGTTCAATTCGAACAGTGCATATCCTGTGGTCGCACTGACTGAGCTGTTCAGTGCAAACTCTACCATTAGGCATTTCTCAGCCCAATCCTTCTGATCACTCTGCACTACCATGCGGAGTATTTTCCCTACAGAACAATTTGCTCATTCTGTCGCTCCATCTGTCTGCAGGTGGAATGCTGTGAACATGAGCAGCTTCATGCCCATTATATGCTGCAATTCCCTCCAGAATATGGAGGTGAATTTGGAGTCACGATCCAATATGATCGACTCAAGGACTCCATGCAAGCGTACTATCTCTTTGAGGTATAACCACCTGACTTGTCATGCAATCACTCTCATCATAGTTGGCACTAAATGCACCATAGATGTGAGTCTGTCAATCATGACTAGTAAATAGTCATGACCCTTTGATTCTGGCAATGGACCAACAAAGTCCATTCCAATAGACTTCCATGGTCTATCAGGTATCGGCAAGGTATGCAATAACCCTGCTGGTTGTCTATTGTCCTTCTTTGCAGCCTGACAGGCTGCACAGGATCCACAGAATGACTCTATGTTGGCTGCCATTCCTGACCACCAGTACAATCACCTGATGTACTTGTCAGTTTTGAATTGCCCAAAGTGGCCAACTACTCTATGTGCATGATCAATAATTATCTTGACCATTCTCCTCCCCTTGGAAAAAGCTTCCTGGGGGAGACACACTACGTCTTTATTGAACTGGTTCTTTGTCCAAACCAGTCCATTTCTCACCCCAAATCGAGGGTGAGCCTCAGGATTTGCCAATACTTTCTTGAGTATTGGATCTATTCCATAGCCATTGGCTACAGCTCATTTTAGGCCAAACTCACGTTCTACGGATGAATGTAGACTCTCTGAGTCTGCACCTGACGCTGTAATTAGTACATCATCCTCCTCATTACCTTCCACCTGTGTGGAAGGTTCTTCCCCTGCTTGTTTCATCTGCTGTGCATCTATGACATGCTGCTCTATCGCATCTTGTAATCGTTGCGACCGTCGCACTGCAGCCATTCGTATTTCTATGAATCTATCTGTTGGGAGAAATTCTCCTTCCGGGTCTAGCCACACATCTGCATCGATGTATTCTTCTGCTGGGTGACTTTCACCCTGCTTGTCGTTCTTGTAGTAGTGCAACAGACAGTCGGCTACCTTTTTCTCCACCCCCGGTACATGTACTCTGGTATAGTTGAATGTGGAGAGAAATTCCCACCAGCGCACTGTCTGTCTGACAGATGCTGTTGTGTCTCGAAGTATTTGAGACCTTTGTTATCCGTCACCAGTGTGAACTGGTGACCTAGCAGCTTATCCTCCCACTTCATAAGTGCTTCAAGGATAGCAATTGTCTCGTGCTCATGCGTTTTGTAACACTGTTGCATGGGACTGAATTTCTTTGAGAGAAATCCTGCTGGACGACAAGTTGTCCAGTCCGGACCTTGTCTGTAAACTGCTCCCACTCCAGACTTGGAACCGTCGGTCACAACCCAAAATGAGTTCTGTACTAGCATGATTTATAGGCTTCAAAATTGGAGCCTTACATGTTAGTGCTTTGATGGATTCAAAACACTTATCCATCAAGGGCGTCCATTGAAACGTCCTATTGTTGCACGCACTTCCTGATAAGGGAGTTGTATACACCATCAAATCTGGCATATATGGTGCCAGATACTGCATGAGTCCCAGAAATCGTTGGACATCATCAAATGTTCGAGGTCTTCCCCAACCTCAAACCTTCTCCATTTTATCCGCATTGGCATGTATACCCTTGTTATCTATTATGTGACCAAGGCATTCCATGTGAGGCAAATACACATCGATCTTGGATCAATTTCCGCTGAGGAACAAATTTGCCTTGCATAAAATATCAAACACCTTTTGAAGGTGTTTTTCATGCTCTTCTATAGAGCTTGAATAAATGAATATATGGTCCAAGTATACGTGGACTGATTGACCAATTTGGTTACAAAAAATCAATGTCATGAGATGTTGAAATGTAGACGGCGTGTTACAATTGCCAATCTGCATAACCCAGCTTTTGAATGTACCAAATATGGTCGCGAAAGCCGTCTTGTCGACGTCCTCTTTGACTATGTGTATTTGTTCGTACGTGTTGAACATGTCAAGCTTGGATCGATACGTGGCACAAGCTACGTCATGCCAGATTGTATCCTGGTCTGGGAAGGGTGTAATGTCCTTCACTGTGTTGTCATTGCATAGACGTAGGTTTATTGCTGTTCTGAGCTTTCTGTTTTTCTTCGGAATGCATAGTGCTGGCGCTGCAGAACGTACTGACTGCTACCCACCAACTAGCAGTGGTATATCGGTCGACTTTGTTGATCAGTTCATTTCAAAGTGCTTCTGGGCACTTCGGTAACCGATAATGAAACTGTTTGGTTTCATCTACGAACTTAATTTTGTGGTTGATCTCCCTCCAAGGAGGAAGTTCTAACGGCACACCCTCTGAAGAGGTCTGTGTACTCTAGCTCCCATCTTTCCCTTAGTTTGGGAAAGTCATCTGCCATCAATAATGGTTGCTTGGTGCCAGTACATCCTATGGTAATCCTGTTAGTACATTGGTTGAGTAGACCAATGTCAATGTTTCTTTGGTTTTCTTTCCATTTTCCCTTGTCTCGCCTCCCATCTGGCGAGCTCGTCGATGGCTCTACATGCAACAAAGAGCCATTTGCAAGTCACAGTTTGTGGCTGACCAGTTTGGGCTTAATACTCGCGATTCAAGTCTTGCGTTCAGCTGGGTTTTTATAGTCCAGCTGCTCTTCCCAAGCATTCATGTGGTTCAGAATTACTTCCTTTCCCATACAGATGCATCCCTCCTCTCTAAAGTCAAGGGATATCCCTAAATTACATAGAAATGGTGTTCCTAGTATTGTGTCATAATAGTCTACATTCACTATATCGAAGTATTCCTTGATATTATGCTCACCAAAGTGGCTGTTGGTGTGCGTTCCATAGTTGATGGTCAACTTACTGCCGACACATGCTAGCTGTAGACCAATTGGATGTTTGAGTTTGAACGTCTTAATGCCTACAGCACGTATAAAATATGGAGAGAGCATAACTCCCTCACACCCGCTGTCTAGTAGACAGTGGGCTCTGACACCACCAATCTCCCAATACCCGGAGATTGTTTGGTTATCTATACGCACCCATTTGGGGCACATCTTATCCTGTGATCTGAACCAATGATCATAGACAGGCTCAATGGTCCTGTCTATGACTCCAGCGTGGATGAGGAAGTCATTGTTTTGAATTAAACCACCACTGATTGTGGTAGTTGGTGTCTGCGCTGCCTTTCTTCATACGATCCTCCTAGCAGACGTACTCCGTCTGCTCAATATGAGCTTTGCATTCTTGTATCGTCGTCGTCATCCCATTGATAAGGCATGAGCTCTGACTGGTAATTAGCAACTAGTTCGCCAATTTTGTTCTCATGGTCATCCTGGATGTCCATTTGCTTGTCTAGTTCACCACTTTGTGGCTCCTCCTCCCCTTCTTGAGCACTCCCTGAGTGCTTAACCACTTCTTCCAGCCGTGCACCTGCTATGCATGGTTTATTCTTCCATGTGGGCAATTCAGCTTGATATGCCTGACCTGTCCACACTTGTAGCATGTCATCTCTGTGCTATGTCCTTGACCCCCTGAACCTCCAGAAGGTTTTTCTGAAGGACGAGAAGTGACAGGAGCTCCAGCTCCAGCTCTCTGCATAGCCTGTACCCCTGTTTGGGGTATGCTTGGCCTCGTTTCCGCTTGAGGTTGAGTGTTCGGCACACGATATATCATCTGCTTTGCGGTGGAATGGCTTCCTGTATTGGGAGCTCGAGACAAGCTTGGCACAGCCTGATTTTGACTAGTTGTCAAAGTTGGCTTTGCCTGCGGCGCGTGAGCGCTGCTAGGCTCCATCTTATGCAACCCGATGTCATATCAAGACACATCTGCTACAGCCTTTGTGGCTTCATATAACTCAGTTATTGAACTGAATTCTGTCGTGTAGCCTAATTTTAAGACTTCATGACGCAGCACTTCTCGAAGCACTGCTACAAACTGTTTGCAGATCATATACTCATCCGGTGGATGTATCATCCGCACTGCATACTTCATAATATCATTCAGTAATTCCTGAACAGTTCTGGTCCCTTGCACAATTGTGTCAAACTTATTTGACGCATGCCTGTGTGTGAGTGCATGAAGGAACCGCTGTTGTAACCCAGTGATTGCACTTTCCAGGGTCCAGTCGATTATGACTCGATCATGACACTCAATATTTCGAGTGTACCACTCCAATGCCTCGCCCTTGAGGCAAGTGCCTAAATAGTTTAATTGGAGTTCCATGCTGGATGGTCCTAATAGACTATTCATGCCTAGCCATCTCAGGATCCCTGAGCTAAAGTTCTCTAATTCTTCGAGATCTGCTTTCCCAGCATATTCTGCTGGGTGAGGTAGCTTTACTCCAGCTTTGGCAAGCATGGATTTGTCTGGCTCACTGCCCTTGTGTTTCTCAAGGGCAGCTCGCACCATCTTTGCAACTCCATCTACATATGTAGGCAGATTTCCTCCTACCTCCTAGATCCTCTGTTCAGGATCTGTGACTGCTAGTGATACCACATGCGGTATCGCTTGTATCTGCTTGTGCGGCTGGGGGACATGAGTATTCACGTCCTGCTGCACTGGTGGATCAACGATGTCTTCGTCAATCTGATACAATGTCGACATTTGTCAGCCATTAAAAATGCATCCCTCAGTCTATAACTGCTACTGAGGATGGATCGAGCCACTCTTGCTGACTTGATCAGTTTATCGAAGGCCTCACCCTTTGATCCTGGCAGTATATGCCTCTTTGACTAGTTTATCTGTGTGTTTAGCATGGAGTTCCCACATGGTGCTTCCGTCACACTGCCTTATTATGCCAGTGATCGAACTCACGTTCAAGACTAACATGAGTGCTAGTTTGTGGTACTGACACTATTGGCGTCAGACTTCATCTCCTGCAGTGACTGTTGGGTCACTGCTTTGAGCACTTCTTGCTCATCATAAGTTTTTTTTTGATCTGCGAATTCCTTTGTGGATATTTTCTCTATCACGAGCCTCTAGCTCACGATCTGTCTCCTCCTCAGTATGCTGCGTGTACTGACACTGTCTTGTTCTATCATGGCACTAGGTTCTCGAGGACCACTTCTAG
>MU134609.1:0-106691 GCA_015039355.1 Ramaria rubella
GTAAACATTAAAATATATGTAAAGCTATTAATTCTGATGTGTGATTGAGATAATGTACATTTAGTCTGCTTGTTTGCAATCCCAATACATGTGAATGACCCTCTAGCTACAGCATCAGGTGCAGACTCAGAGAGTCTACACTCACACGTGGAACGTGAGTTTGACCTAAGAAAGGCCATAACCAATGGCTATAGTACTGATCCAATACTCAAGAAAGTATTGGCAAATCCTGAGGCTTGCCCCAGATTCGGGGTGAGAAACAGACTGGTTTGGACAAAGAACCAGTTCAATAAAGACGTTGTGTGTCTTCCCTGAGAAGTTTTTTCCAAGGGGAGGAGAATGGTCGAGATAATCATTGATCATGCACATAGAGTAGTTGGCCATTTTGGGCAATTCAAAATGACAAGTACATCAGATGATCATACTGGTGTTCAGGAATGGCAGCCAAGATAGAGTTGGTCTGTGGATCCTGTGCAGCCTGTCAGACTGCAAAGAAAGATAATGGAAGACCAGCAGGGTCATTACATACCCTGCCAATACCTGATAGACCATGGCAGTCTATCAGAATGGACTTCATTGGTCCATTGCCAGAATCCAAGGGTCACGACTATTTATTAGTCGTGATTGATAGACTCATGTCTATGGTGCATTTAGTACCAACTACAACGAGAGTTACTGTGCAACAAGTTGCATGGTTATACCTCAAAGAGGTAGTACACCTGCATGGAGTACCTGAGTCGATCGTTTCGGATTGCGACTCCAAATTCACCTCCATATTTTGGAGGGAATTGCAGTGTATAATGGGCACAAAACTGCTCATGATCACAGCATTCCACCTGCAGACGGATGGAGCAACAGAACAAGCAAATCATTCTGTAGGACAAATACTCCGCACTGTAGTGCAGAGTGATCAGAAGGATTGGGCCAAGAAATGCCCAATGGTAGAACTCACACTGAACAGTTCAGTCAGCGTGACCACAGGATATGCACCATTCAAACTGAATGGTGGATACTTGCCCCATATCAGGCAAGTACTATCAGTAGATACTACTTTTAGAGGAGTATGGCAGTTTGCACAACAAGCGTTGTGGAACTTGATTGATGCTCACGATGCAATCATCGCAAGTTGAGTACAGCAGACAGATACTGTGAATATCAGACGCTGTCAGGGAACAACGTATGAGGTTGGACAGCTAGTATATCTGTCTATGAAGAACCTGGCCTTACCTAAAGGACAGGCAAAGAAACTAGTGCCTAATTATATTGGGCCATATCAAATTTTCGAGGTGGACAATGCCATCTCCGACATGAAACTTGAGTTACCTCCAGAGCTCACAGCTCGGCAGATATTTCCAAAGTTTCATGTGAGTCTAATTAGACCACATATACCTAATGACGACAAACGATTTCCTTGTCACAATGTAAATTACATTTATGACTTTGGGAAAGAAGACAAACCAGAATGGTTTGTAGATGAGATACTTGCTCATCGCTGGACTAGAGACTCCAAGTTGGAGTTGCAAGTGCAGTGGACATTGGGAGATGTCACCTGGGAGCCACTCTCTGTATGCAGAGAGTTAGATAGATGCTTATTTAGAGCTGAGGGGAGTTAAGAAGCCACGAGAGCTTCCTAATTGTGCCTTATAGACACGATAATGGCAATGAGTGAGTCTTTTAATAAAAGGACTTGACATGAACATACTTTGTGTCAGCAATTCGTGCAACGCAACACAGTCACGTGAATAGGTCACATGACGCGGTGGTTGTACTCACCTTAAATTTAATGGACAACTGTATAGTTGTCCACTATCTACAAGCGCCCCTAGTGGGCAGCTTACATTATACAACCCATAAATCACTCTGGTGACTTATCTACCTAAGACAGTAGCATATATGCTATTATATATGCTATTATATATGTATATAAGAATATGCATTCTTACATCCTCCCCACAGACCGAACCTCTTGAGGTTTGGGCAATATTTTTATGCTGATGGAGGATCAGCATAGGCAGGTGCAAGTGCAGTCGATGATGACTGCACAGCTACTTTGACAGTGTTGTCGTAGTATGGAGTCGGCTGGGTCAACCTCCATTGGGTTCTCATCTGCTGTGTTAGTGGATGCTAGTGGGGGAACAGATAGAGTGGGAGGTCCCACCGATGGCACGTATGTTTGTGCCTGCGAGTGGGAAGGCCCTCCGCCTCATCTGTTGAGTGATGAATTGTCGTCGGATGAAGACGGGTCTCCCCAGAAGCCTGGGGGACATGGGGACATGGGTATATGAAGGCCAGTGAATGTCCGGCCTTTGCGGGTTTCGAGAACCTTTTGTGCGGTCTCATTATAGCAGACCTTACTCTGCTTCCACATAAAGTAGGGCTCTACATTGATGAGAGCCCTAGCGGGATCTACTCCTGTGTATGTTCCTAGCCAATGGGCTAGTTTGTGGAGTGAGGTGCTCTCAGGAGAGCACGTCCACTCAAACACTTTCTCGATGCTAGTGGAGAGTAGTGTCGGCAAGCCTTGACACCAGCACAAGCCGGCAAGGTTGGCCCACTGGCCATGGACTGTAAACAGTTCCATCAGTTTTTGAAGAAAGACTAAACTGTCTTCCTTGGGCTTAATGAGCTTGAGCCAAACCCATACGTCAACATCCTCTAGCTTGAGGGTGTTATTGCCAAGCCTGCGAATTGCGGGTGATACTCCCTCTGGAGAGTACTCGATTGTGCGTAACATATCCCGAAGATTGGGAGTGCAATATTGAATGCTGGTGTTTGAGTAGCTAATCACTGCTTGCGGTCAGCATGCTTTATGATAGCGTGCTACGCGCCATAGCAAATGTTGCACGCGCAAGCATGAGCTGCTCAACGAACTTAGGGTCATTGAGCAGGCAAGTGTCAAACCACTCGGTGGGTCAACAGCTTGTCTGTACTGCATTGGGATGCGGTGCTTTGCCCAATGGGCAGGGTAGATACCCTGTCTGTGTGGCAGGCAGGTCACCTATGGCTGGGGCAATGCAGGCATTCAACACTGCAGGGTATGGCGCCATCAGCACTTGCTTGTTAGCAGCGGTCATGCAACTGGATTGTGTTGGTCCTACCAGTGAGGCACCAGTAGTAGGTGTAGATGGACTCACAGAGTCCATCATTGAATCTGGCAGCGAGGTCAGATTGATGATCGTCAGTGCTGATGGTGTCGACTTCATGGCAGATAACTTATGCACCATCTCACGATTCCACTGTCTCTCCTTCTCAAGAGCAGCGCGAAGGCTATCGAGCTCTGATTGGAGCTCGCATATCTCCTCTTTGTAGGAGGATACCGCATCCTTTATGAAAGGGTGTGCCATTTCTGATAGTAAAGGTGGCCAGGCCACCTTTCACTGGAAACACATCAAGGTGTCCTAGGGCAGGAAATGCTTGGGGCATCCTCTGGACAGCTATCATGTTAACATCATGTATGGACCTGTAACATGCTTGTTCTATTTAATATGGCCCAGATATGTTTCAAACCCAGACATACATGGAAAAATTGAAATGTTCATGGCATGTATGTCATATTATCATGGAATATTTTGTGCATGCACCGGAAGAAGCCATATTTTGAACAAATCCAGTGATAATATGGAATCCATGCTATGAACATTTCAATTTTTCCATGTGTGTCTGGCTTTGAAACATATCTGGGTCATACACTGGAGACATGACACAAAATGTACCTAGAGAAAAGTGTGGGAAAACTGTGTAAAAAGATCGAATTTTGACACCATTTGTATGGTGGGAAAATTGAGAACAAAGTGTGTTTTTTGGTCAACATTTGTTTGGGGTGCAGATGTTGAACAAAGTTAGGATTTGATTGGGGTGAAAATTAGGAATTTGCCTCAGATTTGTGCCCCACACAATTCAGGGCATTTTTGTTAACTTTATCACAATTTTCACACCCAAGCATTTTGTAAGCAAAGTTACAATTTTCCCAGGGAGAAAATTGAGAACAAAGGGGAAATGGCAGGAAAATTGTAAGCAATTTCCCCTTTGTTCTTGATTTTCTCCCTGGGAAAATTGTAACTTTGCTTACAAAATGCTTGGGTGTGAAAATTGTGATAAAGTTAACAAAAATGCCCTGAATTGTGTGGGGCACAAATCTGAGGCAAATTCCTAATTTTCACCCCAATCAAATCCTAACTTTGTTCAACATCTGCACCCCATACAAATGGTGTCAAAATTCGATCTTTTTACACAATTTTCCCACACTTTTCTCTAGGTACATTTTGTATCATGTCTCCAGTGATATTAAATAGAACAAGCATGTTACAGGTCCATACATGATGTTAAGATGATAGCTTTCCAGAGGATGCCCCAAGCATTTCCTGGCTCAGGATACCTTGATTTGTTTCCAGTGTTTAATGCATGTTCAATGTTGCGCATTCTAGGATCAATAAGCTGCAGTTTTGCGGCTTGCAGCAAATGCTGCATGTAAGCATTGTACTCCAGGCAGGAGTTGCAATGGACGATGGCTATGATGTCCTTGACGCCATGCACCATCCAGCTCTGCTCCTTTTGGAGCATTGCGAACTGTTCAGAGGCACTAGGTAGTGCCTCTGTGGAAGAGTGGGATTGGGACGCTTCGGCATCCATGTATAATCGCAAGCTACACTTGCACTGGTGCGGGTGTGGTAGTGGGTGGCAAGAAGCCTTAAAGTGGCGATAAACTCATCATTAGATAAGCAACTAATTTTTACTTGTAACCACACAACTCACAGACACCAATAAACTATTGGCTCAGTCTGTTCTGTGTGATAAGTATAAGAAGTTTTACAAGGGTTTACTCTATTACTGCAGGCAACAAGGCTGAGGCCCCTTTTTGATGCAGAATCATCTGGTCAGGATGATACAGGAATTAGGGGAGGTTACTGGGCACTTTTGGGTTGGGTACAAGGTACCTTGCATAGGATTGGGATGAAGCATTTTCTCTATAAAGACACATGTCATCTGAGGCTTTGTATCATCAAAAATCCCCACCTTCATCACTATATACCATTTTCTCTTGAATCAACTAAAGCTATACTTTTTACTGTGCAGCATACTCCATTCATCAAAGATACCAACCCTCTATGTTTTACCTCGCGACTAATCTTGCTACTCAACATGATATCAACATCTACCTTGTAACATCTTAATATAAAACATTTTCTAATTTTTACCTCAGGACTCTATCATACAAAACCTCTTCCTTATTTATCCATTCCCTGCACAATAGAAGTACTAATCTTCCTATTCAGAGCAGTGCAGGCTTGCCGATTCAGTTGTAAATTGTAATGCCATGCTTGTGTTGCCGATTGTGCACTTGCCAGGAATGTGTCCAACCCTTGGTTTAATTTCTCCATGAAAGTGAGTAACTCTCCTTCATTCTAAACTTCTGATGAGTAAGGAACTGGTCTTCACTGCTGCCAGCAGAAGCACGAAAAGAATCTGAACTGTCACTCATGGAATTTTGGCTGAGGATAGATTCCTCGTCTGGCTCTGTATTAAGTATAATACTGTCCTCTAATTTGTTTAATTTAATTTTCTGTAAATTTATTAGTTGAGACTGTATAATGATTAATAAAAAAACTGCTTGAGCACCTTTGTGGCATGGTGACCTAAGTTTTGCAGGCACTTGTTGAAATCCAGCCTTCCTGGTGCCATACGAGATGAAAATAGACCTTTGGAAGCTGCCAGCTGGGCTTTGCGACTATTTTTTGAGGTTTCACCATGCCCTCAGGGATTACTGGATGCTTATGTAAGGTGGCAAACTTTGAGGATCTGAAAAATATAAGATTAGCCCAGGCAGCATTTGGGATATTTTAAAAAATGATCAGACAGTTGATAACTCTGATTTGAGATCATAATTTCAGAATTTGGCTCCATAAGATTGTAGTCTAAGGTCTTCTCTATCAGTCTATGGTGACAAAAAGTAAATAAATTGTTTGTGCTGGCCACAAAAGTCATCCTGCTGAAGGGGCTGCGCTGGGTTTAGCTGTCCTCTACCTTAGTGGATAACCTGATTATATTGGTGGGTCCACCACTAAATCCAGCAGTGTCCTCACCGGTAAATATTTGAGCTCATTTTTCCCGCAGTGGTCGCGAACGCTCATAAACCCACCACCTAAATCAACAACCCGAAAAAGAAGAAAAGAGCTGTTTGCCCATCTGATTTTTTAATTGACGTTCTAATTCTCATTCGAACTCGACCCACTTCTCTACTTTCATATATCAACTTGAGCATCAGAAACTCGACTTCTGCTGACAGCCTACGTAATACTTCAGGCCTTCAGATTACACAATTCAAGGCGAATTGCATAGGGCAGCTCTGTTAGTTATATCGAATGGCTTACGTCTTGGGCGTAGGGTTCATCCTGCCAGAAGGCGGGTCAATTTGAAGAAGTCGTGGACCGCAATTCCGTGGTGATGGAGAGTTTGAGCCTCGCCTTATGAGTTGATCGGCAACCGTGGCGTGTGCGGAGTAACAGGCATGTTGTGGTAAGTGGCCATCAAGACACAGAGATCATCCGCAAAGCAGTGTCAAGAAACTGTGAAGAGGATCCGTCCTCAGCCAAAACCTTGACCTCTTCGTAATCTTTCAAATATTGGTCGACAACTTCCGCGGCACCGCTGGCATGAAGTACTTTTGCACAAGCCGCGTGAATTGCTATATAACGTGGATCTGGGAGAGGCGCGTCTTGTATCGCACTTCGAAAAGTGACCAATGTACCGTCGGGGACCTGTGACGCTCCCGTGGACCCGTGACGCAAGCGATACGTGTGAGTTTCTCCCTGTATCAAAACGTCAGATACCAAGAGTCTTCGTGTGGAGCATCAGATAAATAACGCACATCCACTGCATCTAGCCAAATAGCGAGCATACCAAAAAGGTAATGAATGGAAACCGACAGGGTGAATACATTTTCAACACGGTCGATGTTGCTTCCGTTCAGTTCATGGAGTCGAACCCCACCGAACCTGTTCAATATCTCAAAAATTGCCGATGTCTTTTGCACCTAGTTTCTACAGATCAGAGCCAGTTTGGTGCGAGGAAAATTATAGCACATGCCACAGCTGGTGTTTCATCTTTCGCAGCAACGGAAAAGGGAATTATGTGAGCTGCGATGGTGCCTTCCTGGTGTTTGTTGTCAGGACACTGCACGTTGCCAGTTTTACAGGACAGAAAGTCGACGTTGCCACTGATGACACATCGAAAATCGTCGCGACGAAGGCACTGAGCTTAACATTTAGTGAAAGGCATAGCGCAAACGATCGTATTACCAAATCCTTTAGCACCTTCTGATCCCTCTTTGCGGTTTCAATCAGATATTGCATGTTTGATTCATTCGTCGCAGCGGAAGGTCTCGACGGGTGATCAGATATGGGTGGCGTTCTCCCGCCTTGAGCACGCACTGACTGTCGATCAGCGAAAGGAATGTTTACATTACAAGGGAAAAGCTGACTGGGAACGAGAAGACCTGTAAGATATCTTCTGCTGAGTTGGCGGAGCGCATCATCGTCTCTGCAACTAGCAATCTCCACGGCTACGTATTCCCGTCCATATTGAGTGGGCGCGTATTCAAGAAGTGCATGGAGAACCTCAACCGTCTTGTCATGTTGTGAGAAATATAAATACTGTTGAAGTTTCAGCAATGCAGTTTCAAGCGTTGTCATGGTGGTGGTGTGGCTGGCTATCTGAATGTATGATGTGGAAACCCGAGATGTCAATATCTCAGGTTTCCGTGGGTTAGGGGAGAGGAGCCAGGATTCGCACAGGTACGTGTGGTTCCGGAGGATCGTGACTAAGCAGTAGGTCCACGTAGGTCACGTGACCCGACGCGTGGGGCCTCGGAGCGTGAGGGTGCGGAGGAAGAACCATCTGTAAGGCGTCAATATGTAAACACGTTAGACCACGACACCACGTGTGTGGTCCGAGTCTAATATGACTCGCTCTCGCATTGTCACATCGGGGTTTTCAGTATTTAAACCCGGTGTAAACTTAGGTTTAAATGTTATGTTTTTATATTAAGTTTAAATCAACATTTAATTGTAGCTAAACTTTAAATTTAGACAACAAGACAAATTTTAATGTAAATTAAAAGTTTTGACCAAGATTTTCTGACTGGAGTAAACATTAAATTCTCATAGGTTCTACATCAAATATTGAACTTCAAAATGAGCTAAAATTTAAACCTGCCTTTTGATTTTAAATATAGAGCAGGGGTATATACCCATTCAAATTTTAAATATTACCCAACATTCAGGCCGTTGAAAAAATAGATTTAAACTACAATCGAAACATAAAGTTTAGAGGTGTTCAAATCTATTGTGCAATTCTCGGCTCACTCATCAGGCGATAATCTCCCATGGTCCAGATGACAATCACTTGATGATCAGATCATAATTGCATGACACGATGACCTGCCTTACCAGATCTATTAATCACATGTTAAGTTCAAGATAACTACATTTTCTGAAGAAATTGACCATTGAGCGAAGTGACCCAACACCCATTGGACTTGTACAATTTCAAGATGTTCCACCAACTGTGAAGAATAGAGTTTAGCTAGGAAGTGAGGGTAAGGTGCAAAAGGATCCACTATGCCACTGACAGCTGGGTTATGATGATGGACCACAAAGGTTATTTGCCCCTCTAGTAAAACAATGTATTGGACACAACCTGGGATCAGGGGTGATGTTGTTTTACCTGCTGCATAGAAAAGTATCAGGCTTTTACCCAGATGGGTAGAAGCTCTAGAATAAACAACATACTTGTGCTTAAAGCATGCATACAGTGCGCCCTTGTGTTGTTTCATAAGGAGGCGCAAATTATCCGGAAGGATTTGAGATGCACCAGTTAGCGGCTGATTGTCTGGGGAGTCATCGTCCTGTTTTCTGTACACCTTGTCAAATAATAATTTGCATTCCTTGATTGCAGATGGACAGTCCGGACTACCAAGCCAACAGCATAGATTCCCCCCTCTGATAAAAGATTGTAGCATCATAGGCTCGAATTGACCTGACATTCTTTCAGAAAACATGTCATATTCATAGCACATTGAACTCACCAAATTTGTGGTTGTGGGGCAGCCACTGTAACATACCAATGAGGCATTCGAATGGAAAGCACCACCAGGATTGGACCAGCCCGAAAAGGGCTCAAAAATCATAGATGTGTAGTGCCATGTGGTGAATGGTGCGGTGTTCAGAAATGTGAGGGTGTATCTCCTTGAGGTCTTGTACATACGTTGCTATATAGTCACGGTATGACTCCATACGCAATTTGGTCATAATTCACATACATATGAGACATTTGTCAGCTTTGAGTGTACCAGCAGCTGGATCTCTGAAATTGTAGGGAACCAAATTGATCCATGATGGAGTCACTGTGTTCTTCACGACAGCCCTGATGTGGCATAGAAGTTCCAGGGTACAGATTTTCAATGGCAGTGGCTTCCCCGAACTCCAAGGCTGAAGCTTCCACTGAGAATTCATGTAAGCCGGGACACGTGGCACAGATAGTGATAGACTTACCCATGCAACCAGAGCCTTAGCATAGTCACATTTCAAAATGTGCTTTCCTGTTCGTCTTACAGGCAAACAGCCAATGTCAGTGCAAATGAACTTAAGAGGTTCAGTGTTGAGCTTGAGTAACTTGATCTTCAGAATCTCCAAACACTCTTCGAGTATATCTGAATTTTCTACATCAATGGGCTCAACAAGAAGTGCATGCATGTTTAGTTTGCTTGATTTCTTTATCTGGCATGTTCATATCAGGTTGATTAGGATCGGGCACTTGAAAATGATGGTCAAAAGAGGGTATGTCTTTAGCCTTAGCCAATGACGATGCGGTTGTCAACTCCAGGACATCCATGCTATGATACCTAACAAGCTTCAAGGATGCAGTGCATAGAGTCAACTACAAGCTGGCCCAATAAGGTAGCTGCCACAATTCTGACCAGCAAACCCCGTGCAAATGGAATATCTTTTCTTGCTCACTGGAAGTGGTCGTGTGTCTCCATTGTGCATATTCATGTAGTTTGTGTTTATCGTGTAGTGTCCACACCCAAAAGTCAGTCTTTCCAAGGGTTTATCGGTGCCAACACTGGCACACAGTACAAAAAAAATGACTGCTGTGACTGGCCAACCCAGATGCTTTCTGAGCAGCTGGTAAGTTGTCAATGGATGCAGCAATAGCAAAACATCCTGTCGGATAGAGGGAGGTCCTTGAAAAATGAATTCCTCTTTCCCAGGCGACCACCATATCATCCATGAGAGGCTGCATATAGTGGTTGAGCTCAGCAAGGCTAGGCTCACATGGACCAGTGAGTATGCCCACAATGTACATATTTTCAGCTTTGTAGCAAATTTCCATGCCCAAGTTTACACATGCCATGGATATGATACCACAGGATGTGTGAACACCACAAATATTCATGCCCTCAGGACTGAAGAAGTCAATATTCAACACAAATAAGAAGCATCCTTCTGTGCTGCAGTCAATAAACAACTTCTTTTGTTCTGGGGTTGACCCAGGCCCTTCAAATGATCTTATGAACTCAGCATCAAATACATCCTTGACAAAGCTTGGGTGCAGTTGGTCCATCAACTTCAATGCATCGTTGCAAGATTTATCCAAGATTTTCTCAATATCCTTTCACGATAGAAGGCGGCCCAAGTAATCATTGAAGTTGTGATAAACAAACAGTTTGATAGGCATACACCCCGTGGCATTATCAGAATCAGATTGGAGCAAAGGCTCATTGCACTGCTCTCCTTCAGGTTTTGGTCAATTCATGCACTCCTGAGGGTACGTCACAGTGCGTGAGCCAGCCTGGTATGAGGCTCGTATGTGCAGTGACATGCCGGACACACAGCATAGATCGTGACACGACCGTCTAGGTTGAATCTGTAAAGGGGAGTCGTGATGGTGCTAGGAATTTGTGCCAGTGTATTCATGTGCAACAGGTCCACGTTGCTGTCTTTTCCCTTCCAAGCCATCCACAGAAGAAGGCAGAGTAATCCCATAATTAGATCACTGGCTTGCTGGCTTATGCCCGTGATCACCATGCATACAACTCTGAGGAACATGGATAATTGTGCAATCTTGTTGAGGCAATCTACAGGAGATAGATAGGGATAGTCTGTGATTCACTCTTAAATGGCAAAAGACTTAATTAAGATAAGACACTCACCACAGTCAACTTGAACAGGCTCTCCTGATGCATGGGGTATAACAACATTTAGCTTGGTAACTCACACCTCCAGCCTCTCAAGCTCCTGAACAATCTCTGTCCTGCCCTGGTCTATAGTTGGTGTATGACGTGTGACCTTTTCGACCGCAATGCAAAGGCCCTTCAACTTGGACTGAACATTGCCAAGTACCATATAAGATGGTGATCCTGATAGTTTCGCCCAACATAGAGGGATGTGTAGTTTAATGGCATGGAAATTCTCGAAGATTGTGAGGGTATGGTGACTACGCTCCCTCTTGGATATTCTATGATGATTTGCCTGCTCCGATGGTACTGTTGTCTGAGCACCTGAGAGGGCTTGGTGTGGCTAAGATTCAGTATGGTTGCCTGAGACGTGGATGGAGGGATCTCCCTGGGAAATAAAGAGATGTTTAACACCTTCTACTACTTCACTAAGGAGATGGGTCGAGGGGTCTAGAGGGATTAGGACCAAGCTTGTCTGTTCCTGCACGGCGAGATGGGAGGCCCATAGTTGACTTGGTTGAGACGTAAGATCTGGTCCATCATCGCTGATCATGAGAGCAAGTACTTGGGCAGCAATTGCCTCTATTTCCTGAGACTGTTCGTGCTGCTCTTCGTTTTGCAATTGTGCCCATTTGTAAGAATGTAGATTCTTACAGTAGCATATATGCTACTATTTAGGACATATAAGTCACCAGAGTGACTTATGGGGTTTGTATTATATAAGCCGCCCACAAGGGGCACCTGTAGATAGTGGACAACTATACAGTTGTCCACAAGTAGATTACATAAGAATACTTTTTTACTTGTAAACCACACTGTCGCAGACACCAATAAATTTATTGGCTCAGTCTGTTTGTGTGAAACAATAAAGTTCTTACACTTTTTTGACTGCCAATACTATTGGCAGCACTGCGATAAAGAAAAGATCAACCGATCTTTGTTACCCAGAAACCGACAAGTTTAACACTCGCCAGAATCTTTGGAAACAGTAAACAGACGTTTACTGTTTATTCTTCTAAATTCAAGAGAAGAACGCCACAGTGTGGCTGATAGATCGTAGATCTATGGCGTTGATAAGGAATCGAAGCCAAACGTCTAGATCTGGAGAGGATCCAGATACGTCTGGAGCTGTCAACCAAGGGCCCAGACAGGAGAACTGAGTCTGCCCACGACGTAGACAGGCAAACGGGAACACCGACGAGGGTAACTAGTCCTCGTAATACTACAATGCCCATAGTTTCCAACTCTAGGAGTTGAAAGCGACTATCGGCGAATCCAAGAAGATCCGCACCAGAGGAATCAGAAACGGACGAGAGATCGTCTGTTAAGAGAAAGAAGAGAACTTTGACTAGGTCGAAGTTACGATGAGTCAAGAGAGCCGCCGACAAGCGACATGGACAACTTGCTGGGGTTGCAAATGTCACAGCTCCCGCATGTCCAAGAACATTGCAGATCGCGAAGTTCACCATCCCAAACAGGGACGATAGAGCAGGGGTTGGCACGCTGGGATGAAGAAACCCAGCGATACAAATGTACAGCCAGACATATTTCCCGGATGATTACGGCCCTCAAAGAGAGCCGTAAAAATGGAGGCACTATGTGGGAAGTGAGCCAACGAGCGGCTGAGGCAGCTCGTGCAGCAGATGAAGCCACGAACCAACTCCGAGCATTAGGAGATGGTATGGAACTGTTAATACAGTCCTTGGAGGAGGAAGTACAGGGACATTTGCGAGGAAAGGCCCCCGAGCGTGGCAACAATCCCAATAGGGATTGTGAAGTAGACCGTGAGGCAGAAAAAGCTCGCAGGAAGCGAGACAGACAGAGGACCTCCATCTGGGCCGAGCACTAGGATTGGTCCTCAAGAACCTAGTGTCACGATAGAGCAAGACAGTGTCAGTATGTGCCAGCATACTGAGGAAGAGACAGATCGTGAGCTAGAGGCTTGCAATAGAGAAAATATCCATGAAGGAATTCGCAGATCAAAAAAAACTTATAATGAGCAAGAAGTGCTCAAAGCAGTGACCCAACCGTCACTGCGGGAGATGATGAAGTCTGACGCTGATAGCGTCAATACCAAGACTAGCATTCACATTAGTCTTGAATGCGAGTTCAATCACTGGGATAGGATCGAACAAAAAGCAGCGTGACGGAAGCACCGTGCGCTAGAGGTCTGTGCTAAACACACAGATAAATTAGTTGAAGAAGCATATACTGTGGGGATCGAAGGCGAGGCCTTCAATAAACTGATCGAGTCCGCAAGAGTAGCTCGATCCATCCTCAGTAGCAGCTATAGACTGAGGGATGCGTTTCTAATGGCTGACAAACGTCAACTGTTGTATCAGATCAACGAAGACATCGTCAATCCACCAGTGCAGCAGGTCGTGAATAATCACATCCCTCGGCTTCACAGGCAAATACAAGCGATACCGCGTGCGGTATCACTGGCAGTCACGGATCCTGGACAAAGGATTCAGGAAGCAGGAGGAAATCTGTCTGCATATGTAGATAGAGTCGCAAAGATGGTGCGAGCTGCCCTTGAGAAACACAAGGACAGCGAGCCAGACAAGTCCGTGCTTGCCAAAGCCGGAGTAAAACTCCCTCACCCAGCAGAATATGCTGGGAAAGCGGATCTCGAAGAATTCGAGAACTTTGTCTCAGGGATCCTGAGATGGTTAGGCATGAATAGTCTATTGGGACCGTCCAGCATGGAACTTCAATTGAATTATTTAGGCACGTGCCTCAAGGGTGAAGCATTGGAGTGGTACGCTCGAAATATTGAGCGTCATGATCGAGTCGTGGTCAACTGGGCCCTGGAAACTGCAATCACTGGGCTACAACAGCGATTCCTTCACGCACTCACGCACAGGCATGCGTCGAATAAGTTCGATACAATTGTGCAAGGGACCAGAACTGTTCAGGAATTACTGAACGATATTACAAAGTATGCTGCACAGATGATACATCTGCCAGATGAGTATACAATCCGCAAACGGTTCGTAGCAGCACTTAGAGAAGCACTGCATGAAGTCTTAAAATTAGGCTATATGACAGAATTCAGTGCAATAACTGAATCATATGAAGCCGCAAAGGTGGTAGAGGATGTGTCTCGATATGACATCGGGTCGCGAAGAATGGAATATAGTAGCGCGCATGCACCACAGGCAAGGCCAATGTCAACAATTAGTCGAAATCAGGCTGGGCCGAGCTTGTCCTGAGCTCCCAACACAGGAAGCCATCCTACTGTGAAGCAGACAATATATCATCCACCTAACGCTCGACCTCAAGCCGAAACAAGGCCAAGTATACCCCAAGCAGGGGTATAGGCTACACAAAGAGCTGGAGCTATTGTCGCTTCACATCCTTCACAAAAACCTTCTGGAGGTTCAGGGGGTCAGGAACGTAGCACAGAGATAACGTGCTACGAGTGTGGACAGGTTGGGCATATCAAGCCGAATTGCCTGCAATGGAAGAACAAACCGCACATAGCAGGTGCATGGTTGGAAGCAGTGGTTGAACACTCAGGGAGTGCTCAAGAAAGGGAGGAGGAGCCACCAAGTGGCGAACTAGACGAGTGAGTGGATGTCCAAGACGACCATGAGAGCGAAATCGGCGAACTAGTCGCTGATTACCAGTCAGAAATTATGCCCTATCAATGGGATAATGATGATGATACGAGAATGCAAAGCTCGTATCAAGCGGATGGAGTACGTCCGCTAGAAGGATTGTATGAAGAAAGGCGGTGCATATATGTGGCGCAGCCACCAACTATCACAATCAGTGATGGTTTAAGCCGAAACAATGACTTCCGTACACACACGGGAGTCATAGACAGGATGATTGAGCCTGTCTATGATCATCGGTTCAGACCACGTGATAAAACGTGCCCCAAATGGGCGCATATAGACAACCAAACAATCTCCAGGTATTGGGAGATTGGTGGAGTCAGAGCTCACTGTCTATTAGACAGCGGGTGCGAGGGAGTTATGCTCTCTCCAGATTTTATATGAGCTGTAGGCATTAAGATGTTTGAACTTGAATGTCCAATTGGTCTACAGTTAGCGTGTGTTGGCAGTAAGTCGACCATCAACTATGGAATGCACACCAACATTCATTTTGGTGAGCGTAATATCGAGGAATACTTCGATATAGCGAACGTAGATTATTACGATGCAATACTAGGAACACCATTCCTATGTAAATTAGGGATATCCCTCGACTTTAGAGGAGAGGGATGCATCCGCATGGGAAAGGAAGTAATTCCGAACCATGCGAATGCCTGGGAAGAACAGCTGGACATTAAAAACCTGGCTGAACATAAGACTCGAATCACAAGTCTTAAGCCCAACCTAGCAAGCCACAAACGGTGACTTGCAAGTGGCTCTTCATTATATGTGGAGCCACCAACGAGCTCACCAGATGGGAGGTGAGACAAAGGAAAAATGGAAGGAAAACCAGAAAAACATTGACGTTGGTCCAATCGACCAATGTACTGATGAGATTGCCGAAGGAGGTGCTGGCTCCAAGCAACCATTATTGACGGCTGAGGACTTTCCCAAACTCAGGGAAAGATGGGAGCTAGAGTACGCAGACATCTTTGGAGGTGTGCCATTAGAACTTCCTCTGTGGAGGGAGATTAACCACGAAATTAAGTTTGTGGATGAAACCAAACAGTTTCATTATCTACTACTGAAGTGCCCGGAAGCACTTCGAAATGAACTGATCGACAAAGTCGACCGGTATACCACCGTGGTTGGTGGGTAGCAGCGTCAGTACGTTCTGCAGCGCCAGCGCTATGCATGCCGAAGAAAAACAGAAAGCTCAGAACAGCGATAGACTTACGCCTACGCAATGACAACACGGTGAAGGACATTATGCCCTTCCCAGACCAGGATATGATTCGGCATGACGTAGCTCGTGCTATGTATCGATCCAAGCTTGACATGTCCAATGCATACGAACAAATATGCGTAGTCAAGGAGGACGTCGACAAGACGGCCTTCGCGACTATATTCGGTACTTTCAAAAGCCGGGTTATGCAGATTGGTGACTGTAATGGGCCATCTACATTTCAACGTCTCATGACATTGAGTTTTCGTAACCAAATTGGTCGATCAGTCCACGTATACTTGGATGATATATTCATCTATTCAAGCTCTATAGAAGAGCATGAAAAACACCTTCGACAGGTGTTTGATATTTTACGTGAGGCACATTTGTTTCTCAGCGGAAATCAATCCAAGATCGATTTGTATGCGCATCGTATGGAGTGCTTGGTCACAGAATAGATGACAAGGGCATACATGCCGATGCAGATAAAATGGAGAAGGTTCGAGGTTGGAGAAGACCTCAAACATTTAACAAAGTCCAACGATTTCTAGGACTCGTGCAGTATCTGGCACCATATATGCCAGATTTGACGGAGTATACAACTCCCTTATCAAGAAGTGCGCACAATAACAGGACATTTCAATGGATGCCCTTGATGGATAAGTGCTTTGAATCCATCAAAGCACTAGCATGTAAGGCTCCGATTCTGAAGCCGATAAATCATGCTAGCTCAGAACCCATTTGGGTTGTGACCAATGGTTCCAAATCTGGAGTCGGGGCAGTTTACGGACAAGGTCTTGACTAGACAACTTGTCGTCCAGCAGGATTTCTATCAAAGAAGTTCAGTCCCGCACAACAGCGTTACAAAACACATGAGCACGAGATGATTGCTATCCTTGAAGCACTTATGAAGTGGGAGGATAAGCTGCTAGGTCACCAGTTCACACTGGTGACGGATAACAAAGGTCTCGAATACTTCGAGACACAACAGCATCTGTCCAACAGACAGGTGCGCTGGTGGGAATTTCTCTCCAGATTCAACTATACTATGGTACATGTACCAGGGGTGGAGAACAAAGTAGCCGACTGTCTGTCGCACTACTACGAGAATGACAAGCAGGGTGAACATCACCCAGCAGAAGAATATGTCAATGCAGATGCATGGCTAGACCCAGAAGGAGAATTTCTCCCAATGGATAGATTCGTAGAAATACGAATGGCTGCAGCACGACGGTCGCAATGATTACAAGATGCGACAGAGCAGCATGTCATAGACACGCAGCGGATGAAGCAAGCAGGGGAAGAACCTCCCACACAAGTGGAAGGTGATGAGGAGGACAATTTACTAGCTACAACGTCAGATGCAGACTCAGAGAGTCTACGCTCACGTGTAGAACATGAGTTTGACCTAAAACGAGCCGTAGCCAATGGCTATGGAACAGATCCAATACTCAAGAAAGTGTTGGCAAATCCTGAGGCTCACCCTTGATTTGGGGTGAGAAACGGACTGGTTTGGACATAGAACCAGTTCAAGAAAGATGTAGTGTGTCTTCCCCGGGAAGTTTTTTCCAAGGGGAGGAGAATGGTCGAGATAATCATCGATCATGCACATAGAGTAGTTGACCACTTTGGGCAATTCAAAACCGACAAGTACATCAGGCGATCATACTGGTGGTCAGGAATGGCAGCCAACATAGAGTCATTCTGTGGATCCTGTGCAGCCTGTCAGGCTGCAAAGAAGGACAATAGACAACCAGCAGGGTTATTGCATACCCTGCCGATACCTGATAGACCATGGCAGTCTATTGGAATGGACTTTGTTGGTCCATTGCCGGAATCGAAGGGTCATGACTATTTACTGGTCATGACTGACAGACTCACGTCCATGGTGCATCTAGTCCCAACTACAACGAGAGTGACTGTGCGACAAGTGGCGTGGTTATACCTCAAAGAGGTAGTACGGTTGTATGGAGTACCTGACTCGATAATAGCGGATCGTGACTCCAAATTCCCCTCCATATTCTGGAGGGAATTGCAGTGTATAATGGGCATGAAGCTGCTCATGTCCACAGCATTCCACCTGCAGACGGATGGAGCGACAGAACAAGCAAATCGTTCTGTAGGGCAAATACTCCGCATGGTAGTGCAGAGTGATCAGAAGGATTGGGTCGAGAAATGCCCAATGGTAGAGCTCGCACTGAACAGCTCAGGCAGCGTGACCACAGGATGTGCACCATATGAATTGAACAGCGGATACTTGCCCCGTATCAGGCAGGTGCTATCAGTGGATACTACATTTAGAGGAGTGCGGCAGTTTGCACAACAAGCATTGTGGAACTTAATTGCTGCTCACGATGCAATCATCGTGAGCCGAGTACAGCAGACAGACACTGCTAATACCAGATGCTGTCAAGGAACGACGTAAGAAGTTGGACAGCTAGTATATCTGTCTACAAAGAACCTGTCCTTACCTAAGGGATGGGCAAAGAAATTGGTACCCGATTATATTGGGCCATACTCAGTTATAGAAGTGGATAATTCCAGTTCTACGGTGAAACTTGAGTTACCCCCAGAGCTCACAGCTCAGAGGATACTACCAAAGTTTCATGCGAGTCTAATTAGACCGCATATACCCAATGACAACGAATGATTTCCTCGTCGTGACGTGAATCATATGTATGACTTTGGGAAAGAAGATGAACCAGAATGGTTCGTAGATGAGATCCTGGCTCATCGCTGGACTAGTAACTCCAAGCTGGAGTTACAAGTAAGATGGACATTGGGAGATGTCACCTGGGAACCACTCTCTGCATGCAGAGAGTTAGAAGCGCTAGATGTTTATCTAGAACTAAGGGGAGTTAGGAAGCCGCTAGATGTTTATCTAGAACTAAGGGGAGTTAGGAAGCCGCTAGAGCTTCCTAGTCATGCCTCATAAGGCATGAGAAAGATGACAAGGAGTCCTTAATAAAAAGGACTCGACACAAACATGATTCGTGTCGACAATTCGCGCGACGCGATGGTGTCACGTGAAATTAGTCACGTGACGCATCGGGCGTGCTTGCTCTGATTTTAAGTGACGATTTCATTGCCGCTTCAAGGTTTTTTGCCACTCACTACCACACTCGCACCAGTGCGAGTGTCACACGAACTAGTATCCATGGACGCCGAAGCGTCCCAAACGCACCACTCAGCAGAGGCACTACCTAGTGCCTCTGAGCAATTCGCGATGCTCCAAAAGGAGCAACGCTGCACTGTGCACGGCGTCAAGGATGCCATCACCATCGTCCACTGCGACTCCTGTCCGGAGTGCAACGCATATGCGCAGCATTTGCTGCAAGCCGCAAAACTGCGGCTCATCGACCCCCGAATCCATGACATCGAATGTGCATTAAAAGTGGCCTGGCCACCGTTGCTTGCCAAGATGATGCGTCCTTTTGTTAAGGGCACAGTATCCTCCTATAAGGAAGATATACGTGAGCTCAACTCAGATCTCGACACGCTACGCGCCGCCCTTGATAAAGAGCGGCAAATTAATCGTGAAATGGCGGATAAAATATCTGCCATGAAGTCGGCACAATCAGCACCGACTATAATCAATCTGACCTTATTTCCAGATTTGATGACGGACTCAGTGAGTCCGTCTACGACCACAACTGGAGCCTCACCAGGAGGACCCACCTGATCCGGTCGCAAGACCACATCCAAACAGCAAATGCTGGCAGCGCCATACCCAGCATCGCTGCATGCTCACATCGCCCCCGCCATAGGCAACCCGCCTGCAACGCAGACGGGATTCTTACCCCGCCCATTGGGCAAGGCACCACACCCCACTGCGGTGCACACCAGTTGTCGACCCACTGTGTGGTTCGACACGTGCCAGCTCAACGACCCAAAATTCATTGAGCAGCTCACACTTGCGTGCGCGACATTTGCCCTGTCACGCAGCACCATGCGGCACGTTATCATTAAGCATGCTGATCACAAGCAGTGACTTGCTACTTGAACGCCAGTGTTCGAGATCGCGCATGATACACCTCCCAATCTTAGGGATGTGTTGCGCACGATCAAGTACTCCCCGGAGGGAGTATCACCCGCCATTTGCAGGAACAGCGACAACACCCTCCAACTGGAGGATGTTGATGCATGGGTATGGCTTAAACTAATTAAGCCAAAGAAAGACAGCCTGGTCTTTCTTAAAAAGCTAATGGAGCTCTTCACCATCCGTGGCCAGTGGGCTGATCTTGCCGGATCAAACTGGCAGCAAGATCTATCAGCGCTGCTGTCCACCAGCATCGATAAGGTGTTCGAGTGGAAACGCCCCCACGAGAGTATGACTCTCAAGGAACTAGCCAAATGGCTAGGAAACCACGTGGGGGTAGATCCCAGTAGGGCTCACGTCAACATTGAGCCCTATTTTTTCCGTAAGCAGAGGAAGGTCTGCTACAACAAGACCACGCAGAGGGTCCTTGATGCTCGTGAAGGCCAGACATTCACCAGCCTTCATATACCCATGACCCCTTGCCCCCCAGGCTTCTGGGGAGCACCGTTGACTTCAGACGATGATTCGTCCTTGGACGGACGTGGTGGAGGGCCACCCCGCTCAAAGGCACGTACACACATGCCGACAACAGAACCATCCGCCCCGTCTGCCACTGACCCAGGATCTGCTACCACAGCGGATGATACTACTATGGAGGTCGACCCAGCCGACTCCTTGTACTATGACAACAGCATCGAAGTAGCCGCGCAGTCGTCATCGACTGCACCTGCACCTATATATGCTGATCCGCCATCAGCATAACGGTTCCCAAACCTGCCTGAGGTTTGGTCTGTGGGGAGGGTGTAAGAATGTAGATTCTTACAGTAGCATATATGCTACTATTTAGGACATATAAGTCACCAGAGTGACTTATGGGGTTTGTATTATATAAGCCGCCCACAAGGGGCACCTGTAGATAGTGGACAACTATACAGTTGTCCACAAGTAGATTACATAAGATACCCTTTTTTTACTTGTAAACCACACCGTTGCAGACACCAATACAATTATTGGCTCAGTCTGTTAGTGTGAAACAGTAATGCTCTTACAAGGAGTGAATTGCAAATTTCGGGATATTTAGAGAAATGTTTGCAAGGGAAACAGAGTAAGGAAGACGTGTAGGGGAGGAAAGGGTGTCGGAAAAGATAGGAATTGAAATGTTTTGGTGGAGTTGTGGGTTTGTTTTGGAAACATTGGTAAGGTACTTGATATTTGGCCTGGAATATTGTCATAACAGTTGAAGGGTCGGAATCATATTGGAAACGTGAGTCAGAGGATGTACGGATGGTGCATTCATGGATATGAGGGGTTTAACAGCACTTTTCAAGGGAGATCGTTGTTGATTCCAAAGGCGGTTTGTTGGTTATTGTCCCATAATGCAGAATTCAGTACTGATGACTAGGCTTAGAGTCGGAGGAACTGCGTTGTATGTTGAATAGTTGGATTTGGAAGTCAGGAAGTCAGAGGTCGGAAAACTAAATCTTGGATGTGGAAGGATGTCTTTGAGGAAGATTCGGTGTTTGGACTTGGAGATCGTCCTGGGGTGTTCTCGAGGAAGTACAGACGTACTGTGCGGAATGTATTGGATGAAATCCTATAGCTTGAGCCTCGTTAACATGTTCTCGAGGTGGTTCTGGCATAACTAGATGTAAGGAAAATGATTTCCCAAAGTGAGATTCTCTCCCTCCAATAGATGTGATCTTGTTGGAGTATGTAGCGGAATATTGATGATCGCTTGTCGGGAGTTGGAAGAATTGATGTAACAGATTTTCCTATTGGAAATGTGCTGAGGTTTCCATATTGTGGTTGCGAGTTGAGGTTTCAATCAAGCATTGACATTGGATGTTATGGTGGTGACAAGCATGATACTCGACAGCACCTACTACACTACAAAAGACGCTCACTGCACACGTGCCTATCATCATCAGCTTTCACCAGACCATCATCTGCTGTGCTACCTCCAGTCCACCAGACACATCATCTCCACACTCATTCTATTTTTCATTGATTCTATTTTCAATATGCCATCCAGCATTGCCACCACCACATCCCATGATTCATTTCAGATGACCGCCAAGCCAGACATACGCGTTGGGCCACGCATTGAACTTCCTAGTTGACGTTCTCCCCTTGATGTTCATTTGTCCAGTCCTCCTTCACAAGTCACACATCATCAGTACTATCCTCTATATGTCGAATCTCCTGAAGGCCCATACCGAATATTCCCCTCATATCCTCCTTATCGCGTTCACGATTGCATATGGGTATTCGATCAAACCTTCCATGCTCCCTTCTACGTCATCGGTTTTGACCCAAACTTCAAACCAGTGAATGGTTGGCATTGTATCATCCTCAGGAATAACTGGTACATCAAAGAGCACGGACCAGGAACAGAAATTTGCTACAGTTATGTGCCTAAGGACTTCATCAAGCAGGACTCGTCTTCGTTCCCTCTCTGGAGGAAATTCGTATCCAAGTGTTGTGATTGGTTCACATGTTTCTGAGTCGTCATCAAGTCACATGACTCACTTACTCATCTTCGGAGATATTTGACAAGCAACTGGAATCCTATTGGACGGCTATGACTCATTTTCATCACCTGACTCACTTGCTTCTTGGCTGTACTTATATTTCCAATTGTTCCACATGGTCTATTGTCTGTGACTCACTTCTATTCTATTTCTGGCTTCTCTTTCAAATTTTCCGCCACATTTCTATTCATTTTTTCGACCACCTGACTCATTTTTCCATTTCCTTACAAACCATCTTCCTATTTTGGTTTTCTGCCTCTCGCCGTTAGTCATTTCTCCTGTCTGCTGTTGATGACATCATTGTATGGCATACTCGCATCGTTTGTTGTTCTGCTCATGTATATAAGGCCTGTTTCGCCTTAGTGTACCCCAATTCACCTCTTTCAGTTGGATTCACTCGTCTAAGTCTGCTGCTACGTCTACTACTTCAACATCTACGTCAAGGCCAGCTTTGTCAATCACGTGACATTTGCTGTTGTATCTCGTCCACGCTTACGTCAGCGTATTACGTCATCATCTTCATCACTGCTACGTCATCATCTTCGTCTTCGTTCTACCTTTGTTGCTGCTGATAGCAAAGTGCACTGAGCCAAACACCAGTGTAAGTAGCCATGCAACGACGACACCGCTACCCACTGTCTTTTGGATCCATTTCCGAAAGTAAACTGACAGCAGGTCAGAGGATGTCACAGTGAAGTCGGATTTTCAGAGATTCGGAAAAACGCAGATTGCAGGTTTCCTGAAGACATGTCATAGAATTGAATCTTCTCGTTGAGGGGTGTGGAACTGGGTACTACCCAATACCCTGTCAATCAATGGATTGTAGTGGGTGGGTTAGTGGCATTCCCAGCACATCGGAACAATTAGAAACAAGTGTCGTTATACGCAATGTAATAGCGACCAGATTTTTCGCTTGACGGGAGGATGTGATTGGCGTGAATCACTTACTGGATGTTGCGACATAATGTCATTGGTGATGGAAAAACGCAGACTGGCGGAAAGCGGGAGGGATGGTGTTTAAACGTAATGGTCGTTCGAAACTGTTCGGGAGGGTGATATTCAGAGTTTTGGCAGAATTGTTGGAAGTACGAAGGGTGTTTTCGGAAAGTGTCTGTGATGTTCTCGGTAAGGCACAAATAAGATATGAATGCGGGATTCGTGCTTGAGAGTCTTTGAGCTGTCAGTTTTGGGGATTCGAAAGGTCCTCTAAGGGGGCCTTGATGTCGGAATCACTTAGCATGACAGTTGTGGTTCAGGATTTTGCTTTCCTAGCGAAGGATGATGACCTCGGGCATTCTTTCACCTTATGACCAGGTCTTCCACAGTAGAGGCATAACTTTTGATGTGTTGTTGTCTCTCCTGTAGTATTAACTTGCTGTCTTGTCCGAGGATGTCGGAACGTTTCGGTGTTGGAAAAGTCGGGGTTTGGTTGGAATTGCTGCCGTGTATTGTGAGTCATCACAAGGATGGTTGGAAGTCACATTGTCGATGCCCCTTGGGATTGGGTCGGGTTTGAAGTCTTCGTTTGTGAGGCACTTGTGGAAAAACTGGGGTACTCATGAACATTTGATGGGTTGATGACATTCTCGGTAGATGTGTCAGTGTCGTCAAAATCGAGTGTTTGAATTCAGGTGTCAGAAGACATTATAGGAGTCAAGAGTGTCAGCTTGTATATACTGTTAGGGACGTGCCGGATTTGATGTAGGGGTTGGATTTGGTCAGAACTCTCCTTGACCAGGATTGGTAGTCGCAATATTCGGAAATGCATGGAATACTGGATGACTCGGAAGTCAGAGATCCAAAGACTGATCTATACGGGCATTGGCTTCAACTTATGGGTTGTGCCCTCTTGGATTTCTAGTGCCCTGGTATTTCAGACTGAAGACTGGAAAGTGTTATCGGGGTTCCGATTGGTTGGGTCTATTCGGAAGGTCAGTGCCAATGATATGTTGAGACTTATCGTAGACGAGCGGAGGCTTCGGGCATTCGGAAATGGAAATGTCAATGCGGATGGAATAGGGGTAACGATAAATCAATATTGAGTAAGGGTTAGCTTTACTAGAAAGCAAGTGTAATCAAGGAAGGTTTTGGAATGTCATATGAGGTAGGGTCGGAAATAATCGGAGTGATTGGAATAATTGGAATGATTGGAATAATTGAAATGATCGGAATGATCGGAATACCGAACAAGGTTTGAGGGCCTTATTGCAGGTAGAAGTTTGGAGTGATGAAGTGTAATAAAGGTTGAATGATATAGGATGGGCAGGATATATCAAGGTGTTACGAGTTATATTGGAATAACGAGTTGAGGTAATGAGATATGAAGGATGTGAGATATGTGAAAAGGGTATAAGATATCAACATAAGAGCGATAGAAGGTGATACAATATACAGGCTAAAGAAGTTTGATCAAGAGAAAATGTATTTAAGACATGTGGGATTTTGAAATTGGGAATGGAAGATAAGGGTGCATGATACGGAGTTCCAAAGTCAGAGCGAATACGGAAATCAAGATAAGACGTATGGGAATAATATCGAAATAGAATCGTGACTAAGAATAAGAAATGGAGACATGTCAGAAATAAGCGGAAAAGGGCTTATTGGAATACGTGAAACGTCGGAATAACACGAGTCGGATCTGGGATCTAACAAAGGGAGGGCGAGGAAGCTTATGCCCAAGTTCATTGGGCCATACAAAGTAACAGACGTACATAATGAGACGTCTAACATAAAGCTCGAGTTACCACCTGAGCTTAGTGCACGTAGAATTACTTCTATGTTGCATATGGCATTAATACGGCCGTATACAGCAAACAACGATGAGTTGTTCCCCAAGTGAGACATGAAGTCATTATATGACTTCAGACAAACCAATGAGCAAGAATGGTTCATCAATGGAATAATCACCCATAGATGGACAAATGATAAAGAAATAGAGTTCCAAGTTTGTTGGACTCTGGGAGATGTAATGTGGGAGCCCCTTACTGAACGCAAGGAGCTAGAAGCTCTAGATGAATATCTAGAACTGCGAGGTGTAAAACGACCTCACGAGTTACCCAGACATGTATAGTGCGTCTGGTCACGTGACTCAATTTGAGTCCTGCCTGCGGCCAAAAAAAAAAAGAGTAACACTGCGGGTGCTACTTTTCTTCACTGTCCCACTACCACAGTGGGACATGAGCAGTCTAAATCCTGACGCTCACATGAGTGACGCAAATAATGAGTCTGCTAAAAAGCAGGCTAGCGAACCCTTATCGGGCATTGCCCAATTACTTGCCAAATATCGGTGCAAAACTGAGTGGAAGATGCACAGTCTTCCACATGCCATATTGTTGCATAAACGTGACTGTGAACCATGTGAGCCCACGTAACACATGTACTCACTGCCATGCAGGCTGGCGAGATGAACTTCAGCAAAGATGAAGTACGGGATGCCATCTACGAGGCATACCCTGATCTTGCACGTCGCTTTAACAATGAGATAGACAAGCTGAAGGAAAAGCTCGCATACCAGGAAAAACGGTATAATGACATGCGCCGCAAATTAGATGCAGCCCAAGAGAAAATACGCGATCACAAATCATGTTTAGATGAGATGCAATCACAACTCAAAGAACAAGCTGTGCAGCTAACTGAGCTGCACAAGAAGGGTCCTCAGACCCTTCCCCAGATGGTGATACAGCTGTCTACTTCATCTCAGCCAGCTGTAGACATACAGCCGCAAGGAGACGGTGGTGAGCCATCTCAATCACCACCTCCCAGTTCACCATCATGGGTGCACTTCATAATGGGGACTGACATCCCAATATGGCCTATTAACAAGCCAGGGATGCCCCCACCCCTGTCAGGTCACGCATACACCATTGACTTGACAACAGGTGCACTGGTACTATATAAATTACCGCCATTCAAACCATGGGACGACGTGTCCACAGACGATGATGGTAACGTTGTCCACATGACTCCTTCAAAGGAGCTGTCCCAGCATATGCTTAAAAAGCGCAAGTTACAAAACAAGATCACTCCCATCATGGGCGATCCACCATACTCGCAGACGGGGATGATCCCCTGTCCACTCGGTAAGGCACCCATACTAGAGGTGCGTGGTATGACATGTGCGATATAAATAGCCCTCTGTGATTGAACAAATACGAAATGGGAGTGTCGATCCTGTATCCTGAGCATACTCCTGCTCAAAAGAAGGCTGTGGCTCACATCAAAAAGAGCCACAAGGAAAGCACCCAGGTGGAATGCTCTGCCATCCACCCCAACACTCCTGCTGACTTGAAGTCAGCATTAATGCTCTGGATTTACAATCCAGAAGGACTCCCTGTGGCAATCAGGGAAGAAATGGATGTGTCACTAAACCTGAGCAACATTGATGTCTGGGTATGGGTCAACAAGAGCACACCTCAGACAGACAGCATTGTCTTCAGGACAATGCTAGAGGCCATATTTTCCCAGAAGGAAAAATGGGAAAGCCTCGTGGGAGCTCAGTAGCGCATGCCACAAGGGAACAGGGATCTCAGATCCTCTGTGCTGAACAAGTTCAACTGGAGTGGTGACACTCAATCCACTAGTGAGAAAGATATCGTGTTGTGGCTGGGCCACCATGAGGGAGTTGACCCTGTCCATGCCACTGACTGGCTCAAACCCTACTATGAGAGGGTGAGTTCCAAACTGCACTATAGCAAAGCAGCGCAATCAGCACAACAACATGCCACAGAACACAAGGCATTCAAGCTTACCACCATACCTGACCCAAAAGGGAAAGGTAAAGCCACTGAGGGGAATATCTCCTCTGTGCCGCTACACACTATAGCGATATAGTCACCGACACGGTGCCTACAGGCACCACAGCTGCTCCGTCTATTGGGAGTAGCTTCACAGTCACTAGTATGTGTGCTAGCTTGATCAGTAATGAAGACCTTTGGGTTGACACCTCTGAAATCTATGAGGATGGAAATCCTCTAGATGTGGAGATGAATCCTCCATCTCCCACTGCCAGTAAAGGATAAAATATCTGTTTATTACAATGTCTAAGACATTGTCGGCCTCCCTGTGGCTTCAGCCTGAGGGGGAGGGTGTAAGGGAATTATAATTCCCTTAAGATATATATGTGTAGGTATGTGTCCACAACTGTAATAGTTGTAGCATGGGAATAACCTTAGGTTAAGAACCACTTAGCTGTAACCTCCACACAAAACTTGAATAGAACCGATTTGGAACGGTTCTGACTGAGCATGTGGTAAACACAACTAAGTGTAAAAACTCTTACAGGTTCCCACTGCTGAGGGTAAGTGCCTAATAAGGGGCTGACTCTGAAACAACTAACTGGATGATTACATAAGCAGGCTGGAATCTGTTCTGCCTATGTAAGCAGACTGGAATCCACTCTGCTTATGTAACACAGGTGCTTAAAATGGCTTTGAAGCACTAGGAAGAATAGAAGAGGGGGAGAAAGGGGAAAGTAGAAAAAGTGGAAATATAGATAGAGATAATAGGGAAAAAGGGAGAGGTGGGAATAATAAGGGGAATATGAGGGGTTCCCCTTACACCAAACTCAAATCTCACCAGTACTACCAAAATAAACATAGTGTCGACAATTACATTGATGAGTTCAAGGACTTAGTTGAGAAGTCTGGGTACACTGAACAGCCTTCTCTTGTCATGAAGTTTTGTCATGGCCTTGACTCCTCAATTCAAAAGCCATATAGCAAACATGATTGAAGGACATTGTAAGGTTTTCCTTACTGTTTTACACTGAACAGACTGAGCCAATACTTTTATTGGTTTCTGCATGTAATGTGGTTACAGTTAGGTGGTATCTGCTTATCTTGTCTACTTGTGAACAACTGTATAGTTGTCCACTGCCTACAAGCACCCCTAGTGGGCAGCTTCTATACAATCACCCACAAGCTACCATTGTGGCTTGTATATGTTATAAGTAGCTATATGCTACTTTCTATGTATGTTATGAACTAGATTTCCTCTCATCGGAATGTTGGAATTGTCGGGATGTCAGGATTTGGATTTGGAATTGGAAATGTACGGATGTCGGCTTCAACTTATAGGTTACGCCCTCTTGGATGCTTTGTGTCCTGGTATTTCGGAGAATTGGAAGTTGGTGTCAAAAACTGCCTTTGGCCTGTTATCTTTAACAGAGCAAGAGCAGAGTTTACTTAGCAGATGAAACTTGGCGATACTAGCAACGGTGTCGCCAGTGATAGAGAGATAATGAGCTCAAATAGTCATTAGACTCATTGTATGACTTTGATGTGTAGAAGACACCAAGTATAGAGAGGGGGAAGATGTATGATAATAGAACTGAAGGAGTACATGTGTTCTATCCTACTGTTTTATACTAGGTGTGTTTGCTGAAGTCAGATAGAGACCATGTGGACCATATGCCAAATGGCGATGGTTATGTGTAAGCAAAATAACGAATGTCAGGATGAAAGGAAGTTTCAACATGGAAGTAATAAACGAGAGAAGGGATGAATAAGGGTTGGACAAAACAAGAAGAAGGTACTAGCCATATGGAGGTATTGTTCTGAACTTGTCCGTATAGCTTCCGTAGTCGTTGATGTTAATATCTGCTCATACTGGAACCACATATATTGACGATCGGTTGCTAAGTTGCATGATCTGACCTCAAAGGCGAATGTTGCTAGTGTCGCTGGTGTCAGTAAGACATGAATACAATGGCGACAGCCACTTAATGAGTGTTGTTAAGTGTCGGATCATGACAGTAGCCCCCCTTCTAGTTTGGAGCCCCAGTGATGCATATAGAGAGTTGTCCTTATTTGTTGAACTGTGTTGTGGTCCATGCACGACCTAATAGGCATTAAGAGGCACGCCAGCAATAATGTAGCTTGGTCCATGCACGTTACTGTTTATGCATCATTAATATAAAAGCGGGTGCAGCCTTTGACAATTCCTCATTTTGCTTCAAATGGCGCCCTCCTTCAACCCCCTCTTCAAACAGTTCCAGACCAAGGCATTAACTGAACCCAAACAACACGAAAACCTTTTTGAAGAGATCGAGATGTGGGTGAAGGAAATGGAGGGTATAGATGTGAGTCAACGAATATTTTCTGCTGACACTTGTCGCTAACAAATGTTGATAACAGGACGAGCTATCAGATGCAATGGAAGCATGTTTGTCCATACAACTAAACTTCAAGATCCCAACCAAGGTGATGAAGATTTGAAGTGATATCGAGGCAGCAAAGTCTTGGGTGTTGGTAATGAAGGCAAGTTATTGATTCTTCTCTTTATTGATAATTGCTAACTGTTGTCGGTAGGGAGGACTTAAGGTGGCTGCGCCAAATCCTCTAGCGATGGCTCCTGTAGACCCAGCAAGTCCTCGAATCGATACTCCGCTGCCAAAGGCAATTACATCCGTCGCAGTAGCTCCCCTCTTCAGTAAGGGGGTGCTTACCGATGATATGATGGACAAACCGGTTGATGAATTGACCAATGACAATATTGCCATCATCCACGATGCGAGGCCAAGTTTCTCAGTGGCATTGGGATTGCCGATACCCATCGGATAGCTATGCCAGTGGAGTATGGTGATGGATCAGCTTACCATATTGCTGGAGTCATATATGTCGACGTAAGTAGTCTCCTTATTAACTTCTTTCTTCATTGCCAATGTCTGATAGGGTGTCGTGGTTGAGAACAAACAAAAATGTCAGATGTGCAATCGCCGAGGTTATCAGTACTATGGGTTGTCGGGTTGTGTTTGTGGACAATGTTGTTGCGATGGGAAACAGTGCAGCCTCAATCATAAGTAGCTAGTTCTCCTGTTTTTGCCATCGCTAACATCCTCCTGTATAGCCAAACACACCAAATGGCAGGCCACTGAGGCATCGGTTTTGACAGCAGCTGCCAAAGGTAAGGGCAAGGCCATCGTTAAATTGTCCAGGAGTATAGCTTCTCTGAAATCGCCATCGCCAGTCATTGCTGGCCCTTCCTCCTTACCCCCTATCACTTCCATCCCCCCTATCTGCTCCCAACCCTCACACAAGGCTAAATGCCCTTTTGATATCATTGCGAACTCGTCGCCAGGGGTATTGCAGTTTGTGCCTTAAAGTTTGTGCCTCTAAATGGCTGCATTTGGATGTCATCGGAAGCAGTGCATTACAAAGCCTGCAAGATTCAATGGTGGAAGGGGCTGATCAGATGGATAGGTTAGCGCAACAGTGGATTGTTGCAAATAATGCAGTGATGGAGGTTAAAAAGGAACTGTTAGAGGTTCAGGCATGGACGAGCAATACAAATAAGAAATTAGAAAAGTTTTTGTGAAGGAGTGATAAGAAGAGTGTGAAATGGTGTAACATAAAAAAAGTTTCTTTTTGACATCAAAAATAGTCACTCTGAGAAATATCTTTAAATGAAAAGCATTTTAATTAAAAGAGAAGGAAAGTTTTTTAAAACAAGGAGTGTGAAAAACAACTTGTCAGATGTCTTGTGCGATTGTCGTTGCATTGGAATGGATTTCAACACCATTGCTAAGACTATCATCATGTAGCACTTTGTATTAAATGAAATTTAAAGTGAAGAGTTGATTAAAAGAAGAGGATTAAGGTCGAGGCTTATTGGGATAAGTGTCATGAAACGCCTTGACAGGTTTTGGCACATGTTGAAGATTGTCGGAGTACTCCCAGCTTGTCATGTCACTAGTGTGTTCATAGCCCTTCCATTCAACCAGGTATTGAACATGTTTCCTTCATCGGTGGGAGTCTAAGATGCAACCAACTTCATATTCGAGGGAATCCTCAACTTCAACAGGAGGTGAAGGGTCAGGATTGCGATTTCGGATAAGACTTGGCGTCGCAGGTTCTAGTAGTGATACATGGAAGACAGGGTGAATCTTCTGTAATGTTAGTGGTAAGCCAAGTCAGAACGCATGTGATGACACCTTTTCAACTATCAGGTAAGGTCCTAGCCATCGGTGATCAAGCTTCTTGGAAGGTTGCTTGGTTTGAATGTTTTGGCTGTCCAACCAGACTTCATCGCCAACATTCAGCTTAGGAATTGCTGTATTTAGATTGTTGGTTGATGTTTGATACTGTGCCAAGGTCACCTTGATTTGTTTGTGGAGGTACTGGTGTAATTCTTTTAAGTCTACAGCCATTTGGTGAGCACCTTCTGATGGGACAGTGTCAAGGAAAACTTCAAGGTTAGGATGGAAGCCTTTATTTGCAAAGAATGGGGCGACCTGTGTTGCTGAGTGCGAAGTGTTGTTGTATGTGAATTCAGCAAGGGGGAGGAGATGTGACCAATTGTCTTGTTGATAGTTAACATAAATCTGAATGTACTGTTCAAGGATTTGGTTAAGTCGTTCAATCTGTCCATCGGTTTGGGGGTGATAGGCCATCGATAAGTTGGCCTTGATGTTGAGAAGCTAGCATAACGATCGCCAGAAACGGGAGGTAAAGTGTTTGCCACAATCAGAGATGATGTCGGATGGTGTGCCATGTTTAGAGAAAACATGTTGAAAAATTATGGCTACGTCTTTGGCATCAATGTCACAATACGTGGGGATGAATAAACCCATCTTTGTTAGTCTATTGATGATGACTAGGATTGTGTCGAATCCATTGGATAGAGGAAGTCCTTCAATAAAATCCATCAAGATGGAATCCCAAGGTCGTTCTCCAATTGGTAAGAACTTGAGGGGGCCAAATGGTTTGTGGTGAATGGATTTTGCATTGCAACAGGGGGTACAAGACTTGACGTAGTCAGTGACAAAAGCAATAATTTTTAGCCAATAGTATCGCCGTCAAATGTTGTTAATAGTCTTGCCAATTCCTGGGTGTCCCGACAGTCAATGGTCATGGCAGGATCTGAGGATGTCGAGTCGAATGTCCTGGTGGTCCAGGACGTAGTATAGACCATTATACAGAAGGAAATCACCATCTGTTGATAAGGACCATAGGTCAGGTCGATCATCAGCAGGTGGTAACTTCTGTCAGAGTCTCTGTATATGTGTTTGGGTGAAGAGATCTGAATGAATTCCTTGCTTAATAGAGGAAAGAAGGGAGGCTGAGTCAAGTACTATGGCTCGAAGGAGTAACTGTCCAGCCTTGAACATTGTCTGAAAGTTATGAGGATTAGCCTCTGCATAGTTGCTACTCCCCCCTTTAGGATACACGTCACCGTGACATGTGAGTGCATCTGGCTTTGTTCCAAGACATCCAGCGCAATAACAAATGATGTAGTTGAATCCTGGAAGATATTCCAACCAGTGAGCTTGGAGATGGGTGAGTTGCTTCATCATTGCGAAGTATTGGAGGTTTTTGTGGTCGGATAGGACAAGGACTACATGGGTAGCACCTTTGAGGTAGTTTCTCCATTGTTTGAAGGTCTTGAAGATGGCAAGGAGTTCCTTGTCATATATCTCATAGTTTAACTCAGCTGGATTCATGCTTTGTGAATAGAAAGCGATAGGATGGATATCACCGTTGTTGGGAGAAATTTGGGAGATGATCGTGGCGATGGCATAGTCGGATGTGTCTGTTTTGACGACAATAGGATTGTTGGGGTCAAAATGAGTGAGAATTGGGGCCTTAGTGAAGGCAGGCTTGAGGTGTTTGAAAGCATCGTTTTGTGGTGTATTCCATGTGAAAAGGGTATCTTTATGCATACGTCATGTCAGTGGAAGTACAATGTCGGAGAAACAAGTGATGAAGCATTGGTAAAAGTTAGTGAAACCCAAAAAGGACTGAACATCTTTAAGGGTTTTGGGTATCAGCCAGCCTTTAATTGCTTCGTTTTTGGCAGGATCCATTAATACACCATCTGGTGATATGATAAAACCTAAGAATTTGATGGAGTTAGAGTGAAAGAGAGATTTTTCCAGTTTGATATGCAGGTTATGTTCCCTGAGTCAAGTAAGGACCTTTCGGACATGTTCTTGGTAATCGTCAATGTTGTTGGAAAAGACTAGGATGTCATCCAAGTAGACTACGACAAAGCGATCAGTCATATCTCGAAGAATATCATTCATAAAATGTTGAAATGTCACCAGAGAGTTTGTGAGACCCATTGGCAGTACTAAAAACTCAAAGGCCCCATATCTGGTACGGAATGCTGTCTTCCATTTGTGGCCAGGCTTGATTCGAACATTGTAGTAGCCAGCACAAAGGTTGAATTTGGTGTAGATTTTTGCTGACTTCAGCTGGTCGATAAGATTACTGATGAGGGGGATCGGGTAGTGATTCTTGATGGTAATCTCATTGAGAGCATGGTAGTCAACGACGAGTTGAAGGGACCCATCTTTCTTCTTAGCGAATAGTACAGGTGCTCCACCAGGGGAAATCAATGGTCGGATGACGCCTTTCCCAAGCATATCATCGAGGAATTCACATAGGGCTTCCAGTTCTACTCCTGACATCGGGTATATTGGCCCATGGGGTAGAGGTTTGTTGTCTTCAATTTCAATCTTGTGGTCATAAGACCTATGAGGTGGGATGGCTTTTGCTTCTTGTCTGGAAAAGATGTCAACAAAATCAAGGTATTCGTTGGGCACGACTTTGGCAAGCAGTTCTGCTTCATCTGTTGGTAAGACTTTGCCATGGAGTAGCGATGTAGGGGCAGGCCTATGGGCAATAGCAAGCAAACTTTCAGACTTGGGTGTAGGTAACGATGGAGTAAAGTGAAAGGAGTATATGTCTTCTCATGCATTTATGAGCTTCTTGAATGCAGCAGCACCAACAAGGCTGATTCGCCAGGTGTTGCATGTTCGGATGTTGGTAACAAATCTGTCAGGAAAAGGTAATTGGTCAGAAGACATAGTTGGCATAGTTTGCATAGTTGGAATAGATGGCATAATTGATTCAGTTGATGACCAGAAGATAGAAGAATGAGATTGAGAGAGATTGGGTTTCGAAAGGATACCTGATGGTGGTGATATAGTTGCCAAAGAACCAGGAACTATTGAAGGGGGAAACCCTGAAGAAGTGTGGAGTTCTGGGATGGTATTGAAAACCAAAGTAGCGTCACTTGGATGTCCTGAGTGGTTGTGATACAAGACATAGTGGTGGTCATTGTCAGAAGTGTTGAACCAGTGCTGGATTGAAATTGAAGTGACATTGAAGTCCAGTTGATTGTCGGGTTCGTGGTTTTTAGCCAAGGGAGACCCAGAACAATTGGGGCTGAAGGATGAAGTTGAGTAATGAGAAATGATAAAGATTGGGATGACAAATCAGGAAAGGAGATAGTAGTTTTGATGTATTCATGGATGAAACCGCTGGTGGCAGGTTTTCCATCAAATAGCCATAAAGAGATTGGTTGAGAAAGAGATTGTTGGGTCGTTGATAGCTGCATCGCTAATTGCACGTTGAGAAGTTTGACGTTGCTCCTGAATCTATGAGAGTTGGTACAGGATCAGAATGATCAGAGAGAGTGAGATGAATGATAAAAGAGACATCGGATCGAGATACAAGTCCCGATCGTAATTGTACAGAGGGAATTGTGTGCAGGTATGCCATGCGACCCATTGTGCACACGTTGGATGGATTGCTGACTAGTTTTCTGCAGAAGATTGAGATTCCTCATCGATAACTTCTTTGATTGTTGCGAATTGAGGTTCTGCCAAAATGGTGAAGGTCACTCGTCCTGAAGCTTGTTGTGGATTCTTGTAGACACATTTGCAACTATGATGGTCAGGTTGTTCTCCACAATAAATACACAAGCCTTTGGCTTTATGGTGCTCCTTCTCAGCTTCGGTCAAATGACCGGTGTTATTGAGTACACTGCTGAGGTCCTTTCACTCCATTGTTCCTCCTTGCAACGGTTTCGATTTGTCGCTAGGAGAATTGTTGGCCTTTCATTTGAATGGCTTGCAGTTGGATTCCTTCATGTTTGTCAAAGTGCTTCCAGTATGGTGACCTGATGTAGCGTGAGAGGTTTTCTTGTTTTGGCAAGCCCAGTAGCAATTGTCGCATTTGAGGGCTTGCTGCTTGAGTTTGTCGAGGGTGGTTGCTTGGGGTAGTGACAGAAGATGGTCCTTGATACATTCGGCAAGGCCTTTGTAGAACACATTGTATAGAGCGGGGTTGTTCCAACCTGTGTGAGGAGCATGTTCAGCGAATTTGATCATGTACTTATTCACATGATGATTATCCTTCATTCTGAGCTGTCAGATTGATCGTTGGGCAGACTGAGCGAGGTTGGGTTGTCCAAATGACTGGTTGAGAGAGATAATGAATTCATCCCAGTTGGTTCGAATGGTTGTTTTGGGTATCGCAGTGAGGTGAGGGAGCCACCAATCGAGAGTGATCCCAGAGAGATAAGAAGTGGCATATGTGACACATTGGTGATCTGTTGAAAACTTGTGAGGTTTGTTGTTGAAAGCCATAATACACTGAGCGATAAATGCCCGAATATATTCTGGTTTGGTACCATCAAAGTGAGTCGGTTTACCGATTTTGGAATCAGTTTCATTTTGTAATTGTGCCATTACATAGTAAGGGACGCCATAAGGTTGGTACCAGGGACCATTGGGTGGTCCTCCAGGTGGTGGTCCTCCGAAGGGAGGAGGCCTGCCAGGTGGCCCAGGGGGTGGTCCGCTAGGAGGTCCTGAATGATGTGGTCGTCCTGGGTGTCCCAAAGGGGGTCCAGGAGGCAGAGATTGAGGTTGCGACGGTGTTGACAGATTTTGGCGATGTGACACAATCGAGGCTGTTGGACTAGGCAGGGGAGCAGAAGGAGGCATTCTTGGAAAACCTTGCCATTGTCCACTGTTTAAGGCATGTAGGTTGCCCCTCAGTGTCAGACTGTTGAATGGTGAAGGCGATACATGAGAGGGACTTGGGTGCTCCATTACTGGCATCGTCAGATGAGTGGTCAGTAGTCACAGCAGTGGGGTTGCTGCTGGGTCAACAGGGGGTCGGTGAGGTTGATCAAACAGTGGTCTGAGAGCAATTAGTGGCTTATGCTGCATATATGCAGTCCCAGGATGAGGATAAGGGGATCCGTATTCATGCATCCTAGAGGTAGTGCTAGGTTGAAAGATATTCGATGCTACCACTGTATAAGGATGATTGATTGCCTGTCAAGAAGGCGTATAGAGTTCTGAATCCAAATGTGCAGGTGTTGGAATCGGTGGATGTGAGGAGGATGATAATGATGACAATGTTGCCAACGAAGGTGGTAACTGTGTCAGTTGCTCACTGATAGGATTTAGAGTGACGCCAGCCCTTTGAGCTCACAAGCAAGCTTGCATTAGTCGTGCTCAGGTCTTGGTAAGATGTCTCTGCTGATTGCCCATCAGTGCTTCAGTCTGGCAAAGATTCTCACTAAGTTGTCAAAGTTTGGCTTCCTCTTGTTCCATTGTACGAGGCAGTGCCAATGTCAATTGGTGTGGGAATGGTGACATGTGTGGAGGGAGGTCTGGAATAAAACCTGGTGTAACATATCCACCAGATTGATACTGTTGGGATGCTGTTGGGTTGATCTGTGGGAAGGATGCTGATCCACCTCGACTTGGTAAAGGTAGTGGAGTGATGGTGGGTCCTTGGGATCGAGTTTGGATATGATCAATAGGAGAGTGATGGGGGTGGCCTGACGGATTGATTGTCCTATCTGAAATACTTGAAAGAGAGAAACTAGGAGAAGGATTTTAACTAGTAGGTGTTAGTTCTATTATACTGTCAAAACTGCCTTTGGCCTGTTATCTTTAACAGAGCAAGATCAGTAACAACAAATGTGGTCAAAGAACCCTTCCGACAAAGTCGAAAGTGTTAGCAACAATGTATGCAAAGTGTACAAGCTAAGACAGCAAGAAGAATGGCGCTGTGAGAGTGCCTACTTGTCAAAACTGGGAAAGAAAAGAGAATGGAAGGAAGAGAGCAGAGTTTACTTAGCAGATGAAACTTGGTGATACTAGTGACAGTGTTGCCAGAGATAGAGAGAGATAGGGATAGAGAGATAATGAGCTCAAATATTTGTTAGACTCATTGTATGACTTTGATGTGTAGAAGACACCAAGTATGGAGAGGGGGAATACATATGATAATAGAACTGAAGGAATACATGTGTTCTATCCTACTGTTTTATACTAGGTGTGTTTGCCGAAGTCAGATAGAGACCATGTGGACCATATGCCAAATGGCAATGGTTATGTGTAAGCAAAATTACAAACGTCAGAATGAAAGGAAGTTTTAACATGGAAGTAATAAATGAGAGAAGGGATGAATAAGGGTTGGACAAAACAAGAAGAAGGTACTAGCCATATGGAGGTATTGTTCCAAACCTGTCCGTATAGCTTCCGTAGTTATTGATGCCAATACCTGCTCATACTGGAACCGCATATATTGACAATCGGTTGCTAAGTTGCGTGATCCGACCTCGAAGGTGAATGTCGCTAGTGTTGCTGGTGTCGGTAAGACGTGAATACAATGACGACAGCCACTTAATGACTGTTGTTAAGTGTTGGATCATGACAGAACACTGGGATCAAGAGATCCAAGACTGGACTCTTGAGTCCATACTCGCTGTGTTGCAGCAGCAATTCCTACACACTTTGATGCACAGACAAGCATCAAACAAATTTGACTCCCTAGAACAAGGAAGTCATACTGTGGATGAAATCCTCAGTGATATTCTGAAATACTTGGCGTGCATGATGATGCTGCCAGATAAATATTCCATGAATAAATGATTCTTAGCTGCACTAAGAACATCTTTGAGAATAGAAGTCCTCAAATGGGGGTACACCCCAGAGACCCAGTCCTTAGAGGAGTTGTCACATGAGTAATTGAGTCAGCATCTCCTGTTATGACTATGGTACGCAAGTGAGTACTATCACTAATAGCAGTAATACAACAATGACACAAAGAGTCAGGCTACAACAAAGCCTGAACAGACTGCAAAAGCACAACCTAGTACAAGTAGAGTGCAGCTGAGTAAGCCAGCATACAAGCCACAAGCTGCACCCTCAGTACCAGTAGCCACTGCTGGAAATCGAGCAGTGGCAAATAACACCCCTAGACAGGGCACAGACAGAACAGGGAAAGTGCGTACATCAGATGTATGCTGCTATGAATGTGGCCAGACAGGCCACATAAAACCTAATTGTCCCAAATTACAGGACAAACCGCGGGCTGCAGGTGCATGCATAGAAGAAGACCTCGGAGATGAGGTAGAACAAGAGAACTTGGAGCCACAAGATGGCCCAAGTCACTTGGAAGAGGAGGATATACCTCCTGATGAAGAGTACCCCAATGAAATAGTTGGAGACTGGCAAACGGAACCAACAGAGAAGTTCTGATGGTCAGATGATGAGTCTGATGACAATCAGACTGAGTATCGTGCACATGCGATACGTGCTGCAGGATACTGTGACAGATGTAGCATATATGCCACGCTAACACAGAATGAGAGTGTAAACTTTCATGATCAACCCTTCCGACTAGCTGCAGGCGGTATAATGGATAGAAGTGCTCAGCCGGTCTATGCCCATAGGGCCTGGCACAAATATGAGACATGGCCTAAACAACTGCATGAAGAAAACCAGACTATCTCTGGTTATTTTGAGATTGGAGGCACACGAGCCCACTGTATGTTAGACAGTGGGTGTGAAGGCATGATGATATCACCCAATTTCACATGTGCCACCAAGATGAAGACATTCGAACTCAAATGTCCCATAGGCTACAGCTGGCCTGTGTTGGTAGTAAATCTACCATAAACTATGGCATCAGAGACACCACAAAGTTTGGATCAAAAACTGTCGAGGAATACTTCAATGTACCTAACATCAATTATTATGATGTTATACTGGGAACTCCCTTCCTGAGAAGGATGGGATTAGTTCTGGACTTTAACAGTCCAGGACAAATAATAATGGGGAATGAGAAAATCCCCAATGGAATGAATGCATTCGGTAACAAACACATTGCAGAAGTCAAAAGACCTCCTCCTAAGCCACATATAACTGCTGCTGTAACCAATAAAACTAGCAATTGAAGCGAGAAGGGTGAGCCAACAATCAGTGACTCACCCATGGTTTCACCATATTCACAGCAAGAGGGGGAGGCAGTAGGAGAATCCAAGGATGTGCAGGCATGTATGTAAGACTTCTAGAGACCTCACAAAGATCACTCAGCAGAACTAGACCAGATAAATTGGTGTTCTGTATGATATGTATGTGACGGTTCAAGTAAAAGTAAGTTAGCTACTCTAAATTCCCACAGCTGACTGTACAGTCATTCTGCAGGTCCACAAACACCCATGGATGCTCTGGCATCCATGTCTCCCTACAACCACTCACAGCTGTCCATACCATGGTATGGACATAGTAGAATATATATATACATTCTTACATCCTCCCCTTCAGGGTGAAACCCTGAGTGCAGACCGAAAAACTTAACAATTAAACTGTCAGGTACAATAAGTCATTTATGCCTTATTCAAGGCTGCTGTAGAATGAGCAGTCTAGTGGATGAGATGGCATGGCCATCTCATAAAATATATCTCTGTAGAGAAGTAGATGATGCTGACACTGGAGGTTGATGCAAGATCCAGTGCTGAAATTCCAAACAATTTTTAGGATGAATCTGTTTGGCTTCAGCAGTAAGTGCAAGGTAAGTTGCACTTGATCGGTCAACAGCACGAAGCTAGCTTCCCCACACACTATGTGGGTGAGATGGAATATATGTTAACGAAATAGACTGTGTATTTCGTTGGAAATGAGTGGATGAAACAGGTAAATCTGCAGAAGAACTGCTGATTGGTGGAATAACATGAGCAATATTATTGCTCATGGAAGACAAATCAAACTTAGGCAATATGTCTAAGTTGAGGAGTGTGGAGGTAGTCACCACCTGAACACTGTCCAGCTGCTGCTGGACCGTATTGAGATCTGATGGCACAACATGAATTTCTGTCATGTTGTTGATGGAGAGTGGGTGATCGAAAAATGATGTGCTATGCTCCGGAATGAGCACAGTTATTGGGAGTGGCAATCTAACCTGATGCATCACAGTTTTCTGTGATGAATCATGCAAGATGAGTGACAAATATCTCTCTTCATCACTCAACTTCAAAGAATAATCTTTGAAGTCAAGCAACTGCTGCTGCAGTTGCTTCTGATTCCACAACTGTTGTTGTGACTTTTTGGCTTTTTTCTTCTGAATTCTCCTCCCCCTCTAAATCGACTCCCAAGGTGGCAGTGACACAGATGTGAGCTGTGCCGATGGAGGTGGTTCATCTAAATATTTTAACCATTCAATTACCTTGAAGGTTAAATCTGGCAGTTGACAATGAATATAATTATTCACAGTTACATAACAGATTTAGAGCATGGGAATACCCACAGATCTGATCTGTGGACAGCCCTACCACAGAGCCATCTGGTGAAAACCTGTGGGTTATCTACTGTGTCATGCCTTACATAATTTATGGTACTAACTGTAGGCCTATGGGACATTTGAGTTTGAATGTCTTCAATCGGGTTGCACATGTGAACCCTTCACACCCACTGTCCATCATACAGTGGGTGTGCATGCCTCCAATTTCAAAATGACTAGATATGGTCTGGTTTTCTTCATGCAGACATCTAGGCTGTGTTTTGTCTCTGTGTTGAGCCTTATGGTCATAGACTGGCTCACCTGTTTTGCCTATATGACACACCCCTTTACCCATTCAAACAAGCTGAAAATATGGCTGTGAATACAAGCTAAAATTCAACTTATAAGAATGGCTCTTAAAATCAGCCCCTAACAGCTCTGAAAATCAGTCTATAATGGGTCATGTTAGTTAATAAACTAACAGCACCTTTAGGAGCTGATGAAACAGCTTGTTAGGAGCTGATAGAACAGCTTATTTTGCTAGCTCCTCAGGAGCTGTTATATAGCTTGTTCTTTTTCTACAGTGTAGCTTCATCATAGGTGACACACCCACCTTTGCAGCAATGGTAGCAACTTCAGATCAACTCATTTCACAAGCATCATTGAAAATCTTACATAGGACTTCACCCTAAATAGATACAAATGGAACAAAATAAAATAAAATATAAAATAAAGGTGATGCCCAGGTGCACACCCATGAGCCATTGAAGGCTTAACCCACCAGAGATTTGAGAGGTAACAATAGACCGTTTCTCAAGAACACGTGAGCCATAAGCAGGCAGCCCATTCCTACTCAGACCACCCCCAACATGGTTCCTTCAGGTCCTTGTCACCACCATAGAAAGCTGGTTTCATTCAATAAAGTGCCTTCCTATTATCCAGAAGGTCCTGGCGAGGAAAGTCATCAACTGCTTTGCATGTGGCGAGAATAGTTTGGTACAAGGCATCACTTGCGTTCGGGATAGCGGCATATGTCCTAGAAGTGCAGCCATGAGCTACAATCATGTAATGGCATGCATGGGGGTCTGTGTCGACATCATAATTCCAAGTTATATGTGGTTCAAAATTTATGACGTCGATCAACGGCTTATTCAGGTCATTGGGGGGCCGCAAGCTGCCTAGTTCCAGAAGTAATGTGAGAACCGGCAAGTTGTTATTTGGTTTCGTGACTGTTGGACTGACGATCACTTCATCAACGGCGATTCGGTTCTTGACTTGTATTTGCAGTATGGAAGCCACCGCTTTGCCAATAGTTGTCTGAGAGAGACTTCCAAATAATAGAGCACATACAAGATCAATCGATTGTCAGCTGTCTTTGCACTGAAACGCATTTCCACAAAGCAGAGTCAACCACAAGTAGTCCAACTCCACAGCCGCAGAATCACCTGCTTTAGAAAAGTGGGAGAAGTTAAGATACACCTTTTCAAATGCATTCTTCAGCGTCTTGCCGGCTGGATCTGACACAGGTCTCGCTTCCAAAATCTTGTCGTGGAAGTCCTCGCTGAAGAGCTGTTTTAGGAAGTCGAGAACCTTGATAGGCCGGTGGAAAATCGGGGCACGGCCAAGAGTGATGGGTACAGGTTGCAAAATTGCGCGGTCATAAATGATGGTCATTAAAAGGCGAGCAACCATTTCTCCTCTCTCCCTGCCAGCGAGGAGACCACCTTCAAAGGCTTTCACCAGGATCTGGGGGCCGTCTGTTGCAGTCCTTGCTTCAGGGATTATGTTTATAGTCCCCTTCCCACCGTTCAAAAGCCTCGCCGCTGCTTCGGCCAATAGTGGTTCTGGGGGATAGCCAGTCCGCTTCAATGCTCAGGGACGGCATAGACGGTACGCATATAGGCCTCAACCAACTTGGACTCTTTCTCTCGGGTAGCCAACAGCATTGAATCAAAATCTAGTAAAACGCGTATATCCAGGGCAGCTAACTGAGCGTCCGCATCATCTTGATGAAATTTACGTGAAAGCTTGATCTCAGCGTATTGAATCATATTTTGATTATCTGCACTGGCGTGATCGATTAGAGAGCACCACCTGCAGAATGATGTCAATACACTGCACGCCACAAACATGGACAGGACACAAACAACGGTCGCCCAAATCTGCTCAACACTTCGATACTGCATACGCCTTCCAGGGTCAGGTGGTTTTCCTCCCCAAGACGAGAAACCATGCCTTTAGCGAAAACATCATAGGGAAGTTCGGTGTATGGGGGCAGTAAACAAAAATCATTCCAATCCATGGCAGAGGGATGTTCATGAAATTTGGGCATAAAGGGTTTAAACTTAGTGTTGGTAGACAGGAATAGAAAAAATATGGGATTTGTGTTGAGCCATGTTAGCGTTTTATCGAGATTGTCATGCACACTTTGACTGTGCGAACATGGAACCTCCGACTTCAGGCTCAGTGTATGAGCATCGTTGAAGTAGACAAACCAGAGGGCCTTGTTGTACGCAACAGTCCCGAAGATGATTGTGGGGTCATGTGAATCAGGCAATGTATCAACACGCAAGACCCCCCGAAGTTCTTTGATTGTGCTAGGCAATACTGAAAATCTAAGCTAGAAGAAAGAGAAACTGAGCAAACAGAAGGAGCTTTTTCTTTTTGAAACGCACTTTTCGAGTATGTCATGCAACTGCCGCACGATTCCTTTGGGTCTGGTCTGGACCAGTGGTCCTGCAGAGCTGCATTCGGGCGTCAGAACACCCTAAAAAATGCCAGAAGAAAGGTACAACACCGATTTCACCGACTTAATGGCTGCATCATAGAATTTCTTTCTGTTTGGGCCAACCTCCCCTCTCATTTGCCCGTCGGCAAGATATGCACACCATTGGGCAGCTAACGAAGAATAATCTCCTTCGAATTTTTCCACAATCGGCTTGGCGCATTGAAATATTGCTATAAGAAATGCGAGGAACCGAAGCCTCAACTCCTCGTCTGTGTCTTTGGGTGTAGCTTCAAGATAATCACAGACGGAGTCATCGGGTGGTGGGTAGGCTGCATGCCACATTATCAGCACGCGAGGATACAATCACATTCGGTACCACTCACTTTTGTCATAGGCCCAGACTGCCTCTCATAGATTTAGTGGAAACGCGAATCTCTTTTCCACAGCCCTGTCTACAAGCCTTGATTTCCCCATGCCAGAAGACTGAATGATGGAAAGGGAGTGATTATACAGCTCAAGCAGGCCACCGCGTGTTCTCACGTAATAATCCATGGTATCCAAGAGAGTATCGTCGTCGGATCCTACGTATGGTTGCGTGAAGGCAGCAAAGGATGCTACGGGACATGCACATGATCACTGATGAGGAACCAAGTGACAAATCTACCTTTAACTACAAAGCCGAACATGTCAGAGGATGTTGTGTATGTAGCAATATCAAAGTTGCAGACTGACGCATGCGATTTTCTGTTGACTCATCTTCGACGGGGTTTAATCTACCTGGTATATATTTGGGTTTACAAAGATACTCTGTAAATGTACCAACATAATTATTAATCCTGTAGCAGCGCTAGTTAGCACCAATCCCTGACTCCTTAATAATTGTTATTATGAAGCCGAAAACGGACAAGAAGTTTACAAATAAGCCCCAGTTGTTACATTAGTTGAGTATTTTACATTGTATACGGAGTTGAATCCGGCAGTCAATATACAAGGTCGAAGAAAATTCAAGCATTCTTGTCTTTACCAATATGAGGATTTTTTGGTACGTTGCCTGTCTTTTCCATATTATTTGCAGGCTGCTTCTTACTCGTGCTCGGAGAGGCTGTTATTTTGGAATAAGGTGTGGAAGTCGAAGGCCCCGATATCGTAGATGTCAATGCGGTAGGTGTGGTGTCGATATCGTCAGTAGGTGTAAAAGCATGCATGGTAGGTTGTGAACTGATAGATATGCCCGTTTTATCAAGATTTGGAGATCCTGTAGTAACATTTGGGGTAATCACATATGAAATGTTCGCCGTCAGGAGGAACATCCGTCTCATCCAAGACGCGAGGCCAATGACAAACCCGTAGATGCATGAACGGAACATAGACTGTTTATAAAACGACGCAACACAAACATAAGAGATGCAGAAAGGAGGGGGGGGGAGGTAAGTGAACAAGGAAACACTTAATAAATGTCAAGAACGTACACAGAATGAGAGGTCGACATTTGTTGGGTGAGAGGATCATACAAGAGCAAAAAGGAAAAGGAAAACCGATGAATTTTTACAGCCTTTCCCGAAAACCTTGACACACATCGCTTTTTTTTACTTTTTTTTTGGTGCGCCGCCTGTAGGGCAGGCACCCAGTGAGCAAAACACGGTCACTTTTTATCAAGTTGCTACAAGATATACTAAACATCCACAGGCGACTATGAATGGAGCTGAACCTCCTCCTCCTCATGAAGCTGTCCAGCCAGTGTCAGAGCCGGCAGACATAGGACACAGTAGCGAAGATTTGCTGGAGGCTGCGGGGCATTCAATGTTGCATGAGATTCAAGGATTCACTCATTGAGTGATCTCATATACTCACCGAGGCCACTGCAGAACCAATTCATCTTCGTTTGCACATCCCCACTCGCCCGAAGCCATCAGCAGTGTTGAGCATCAGCAGCTCAGAGACGGAAGCAGAGCCTGCGCTGCAGGTCCTCAGGGCAGAATCTGGTAATGTTCTCCCCTCACAAATGGGGCTTTGATGACAGATCGTTTGCCTCACACTGAACGGCCCTAGTGATGGTAGATAGTCCGCTCGTCCTTGCTTGACTCATCCACGCAGACCAACATACCAGCAATGAAATTGGCCTGCATGTCGGCTCTCCATGCCGCTCTAGCCCCTTTGTCCCTCTCCCCTGCTGCCCATCGCAGTAACTTGTAGGTCAGGCCTGCTTCCCAAATGTTGTGATCCAGCGTAGTTATTGCAACCAGAATGTCATGTTCTAGTGCAAGCCAGTCTTGCAGCTCATCTAAATACATTTCCTGAGACCATGAGTGCTACCAATGTGTGAAGTCTCTCCCCATCGAGCAGGTGCGGCCTCCCTTGATTCGGATTTGATGGTGGCACGACATGGCCGTACTCTTTGTAGTTGTCACCCCACTGGCACACACTACTCCCAAAAAAAACGAAGAATTGGCAACGAATCCCAAAAAGGGAACCAAGGGCCAAGAACCAAAAGGAATGGTGGTTTAAGGCAACAACTAAGGGAACGAAAGGCAACCGTAACAATTGCAACAACAGCACGCCCCAAAAGCGCAACAAAAAAAAAAGTAAAAAAAAGCGACACGCGTCAAGGTTTTCGGGAAAGGCTGTAAATAGTTCTATATCGAACACATAAAAAGACAAACACATATGAGACACTGATCTGAGAATGAGACGCAATCATTGCATCGTAAGCATGCATAAATCATAAATGACAATCACATGAGACACTTATAATAATCCATTTTAAAAACCTAACATTGCCATTGGTTCAAGAATAATCGGTGCAGGCACAGGAGTATCCGCGACTTTCGAGCTCGACAGAACCCTCTCCTCCTAAAGTCGGAGTCGGGGATAATTCATGAGGTCAGCTGCACAAATACTCGCTTAGCTCTCTAATTCTATCAAAACTCCTCGTGTTGCATGCCTCGATGAGCTTGACTTGCAACTCCTGCCTGTCCTGTAAAATCTTTTCCGCCTCGCTGACACTCTGGTATCTGATATCGTCAAATGACTTTGCCATCATGGCGAGCAGGACAAATCAGGGGACTTGATTGAAGTTCATGCCCTTGTTGACCATGTGCTCCACAAACTTGTTGTCACGCTCGCTGAAGTCAGGGGGGCCCACATCCATGTTGTGTACGTGGTCGACTGGGCCTTGCGTCACTCGAGCTCGGTGTCACAGGGTGTCACGTGTTATGTATTAGCCGCGGCTCGGATTTGGCTGCTCAGGACTTTCCGACACCATTTAGAGATGCTCTAAATATTAAATCCCTCCTTGTGGAAAGTCATCCAATATCTGCGTATGTTTATTGTTTCTACATTTGAGTGACGGCCACCGTGCCCGCACGAACAGCGGACGCGGGGGTGCGCCACAACCAATTTTCTTGTACATCCGAAATGCGCCTTCCAGCGGCGAAAAGCCATGCGCTCAGCGAGGGTAAAACCGAGAATTTTGCGGGACATCCGACAAAGCAAAGTATACGGGAGTCGGCGGGTGCTCGGTCACCGCTGCTTCCTCATCGGCCCCCGGGGCTTCGCAAACATGATCTTCTTCTCCTCCGTCCCACTGCCCGCCGAGCTCAGCTCCGCCCTTAAAAACGCCCCATCGACCTCCTGTGGGTCCGAGGTTTCGATCTTGCGCGTGACGGGGACGCCGAGGGCTTTGGCGGTGGTGAGGACGGAGGAGAGGCCGGAGGAGAAGAGCATGCGGTGTTTGATGGGGGAGGTGGAGGGGCAGGAGTATATGAGGACTGGGGGGGTTGGGGTTAGTTTGGACGGGGTGAGGAGGGGAGGGGAAGGGGCTGACCGATGTCGCGGTGGGGGTGGGACCAGGCGAAGAATGCGTAGGCTGTGGTGGGGTCGTGAGTGGGGGGTGGGGAGGCGTGAGGGAGGGACGTACATGGATCTGAGGACGGTAAGGCGGCTCCGACGTCGTCTGCTGCGCAGTCGCTGTTGGAGGATAGGAGGAGGGTCTCCGTGCTGGGGTCGATGCGCATCACGACTAGTCTGCTCGCAACTTGCTCGCTCCCGCCCACGTCACCTGCAGCCGCACCCGCACCCTCGTGCCCCAACGCGCCCACGGCACTCACCACGTCCTCGCCCCAGGCAAGCTGCACACCGGTGCCGCCGAGGTGGTTCACGCGGGCCGCGGGGCCGGCCTGGGACCCGGACTTGCGCTCGGCAGCGAGGACGTCGGCCATGGCCTGCTCGCGGGCGGAGAGGGGCTGGGGCGCAGCCTGGTGGCGGAGGTGGGCGGCGTAGGCGTCGGGGGTGAGGTCGGCTTTGGAGGTGGCGAAGAGGGAGTCGGAGAAGGAGGCGGAGCCGAGGGATTTCATGAGGGTTGCGCGGGTGGAGGCGTAGAGCATCTGGGAGGAGAGGTGAGGTGGCCACGGTGGCACGGCGGGCACGGCGGGTGGGAGGGGGACGTACTTTGTCGCGGACTCTGGCAGAGTCGGGGACGTAGGTGATGGCGAGCCACTGGGCGGGGTCGTCGAGTTTTGCGAGGACATAGGCGGGGGAGTCGTGCTGGAGGAGGTCCTGGAGGGTGTTGAGGTCTGAGGAGAGGTCGCCCTGGGCGGGGGTGGTGGAGTCGAGGACGATGAGTTCTGGGTGCGGTGAGGATGGGTGAGAGACGAGCAGGAGAGCGTCGCGTACCGTCTCTGATTGCGAGCTTGAGAAACCTGTCGGGCCCGTGCTGGGCCGCGGCAAAGGCGTGCTGGAGGTCTGCGTGGATGGGGATCCCGGATGTCGCGCTCATGGGAGTGGAAGCACTGGAAATGGAACTGTTGGGAATCGCGAGGGGAGCACGGCGGTGTAGCGTGCGTGCTCGTGCAATGCTGCCCGTGACCGCGTGACGCCGTCACGGCGGCGTCACGCTCCCAAGCGCTGCCAGGGCTGCCACTCTCTTGTTCTCGCTGCACGCACTCGTCTGCTCGTCGGTCGCGCCGTCGCCGTCGCCGCACACGATGCTCTCGATGGAAGCCGCCCTCCTCGAGCCGCCCTCGCCGCACAGCACGACGCCGACGTCGCCGTCGTTCACCATCACGCCTGCTGCGAGACTGCCTCAGCTGCCCCAGCTGCCCCAGCTGCGTCCCCTCCCACGCGTCGACTCGCCCCCGCAGAGCTCCTCTCCCGCCCTCGACTCGCCCCCAGGCATGTCCTTCGCCGACTTTCTCCGCGCGTGGTCCGACCACCACGTCGCCCGCTGGCTCGCAGACCACAAGTGCGCCCACCACGCCCACACCTTTGCCAACCACGACATCCGCGGCGACATTCTCCTCGACCTCGACCAGCACACCCTCCGCGAGATGGGCATCGCCTCCGTCGGCGACCGCATTAAAATCCTCAGCGGCGTCAAGGCCCTCCGCGCCCGCTCCTCAAAGTCCCTCTCCCGCCAACCCCCGGGCGCAGAGGCCCTCCCCCTCCGTCTCCATTCTGCCTCGCTCGCTGATCCGTGTCCCACCCGAATCTCCCCCAAACGCCTCGAATCCGCCCGTCCGCCTCCCCTCCATCTCGCTTCCACTGCATCACGTGATCTCCCTCAGCTTATTCGCGGTGAGAATGCCCGCACCACCAGGCCGTTGCCATATCCACAGCCCGGCCAGGGCCACACCCACACGCTGTCTACCTCCTCCGTCAAGGACGGCACTGGCATTGTCCGCGGTCTCCCACCCCTGCCTCCTCCTCCCAAGGCTCAGCCCCCCGCCGTTCCAGGCCCTGCTCGCACCCCCCAGCCTGCCCCCGCGCCCGGCCCCGGCGCCCGCAGTCTCCACCCGCCCCAGCATCTCTCCGGCCGCCGCACCCCCACTCAACTCGAGCCGCCCCCGTCTTTCACCAAGGACCCCCTCCCGCCAGCTCCAGGCACACCCTCAACCGGTGGCACGCCCTGGAACGGCGAGTATGGTCTTCCCCGTGGCCCTAGTCCCGGAAACGTGGGCAGCGGCCGCTCGCCCGCCCCAGGGGGTCGCTCCACCTCCCCCCTTCCCCCGCCCCGCTCACGCACCCTCGCGCTGCAACCCGGCTCGCACACTAGATCCGGCTCCGCTTCTAACGCGTCGCATCACCCGTATGCTGCCTCTGCACCGCTGCACATCCCTGCCACCTCCTCTGCCGCCGTACTCTCCCCCATTGCAGAGACGTCGTTCACGCTGCAGCATTCGGGCGGCAGCTCGACCCCGTCCCCGCCTACTGCTAGTTCTTCCAGCGGTGGGTCCCAGGGCTACGCTGTCGGCCGCGGTCCCTTCCGCCCCACTACGCCCTCCGGGCGTGCCCCCATGAGCGCAGAGGACATCCGCCGCAAGTGCGTCAAGTTTATTCTGGCTGAGGACGGTCATTCCCGCGTCGTCAATGTCGAGGATATTCCCCGCGGAACAGAGATACTCGAGTTCGTCCTGCGCAAGTTTGGGAAATCGGGTGGAATTGGTTTCCCGTCCATGGTGGACGACATCGATTCCGTAGATCCCGATGAGGGTCTGGTGGTAGACGGCTGGGGTGTGTTCCTGGACGACGGACTTGCGGACAGCCCAGGTGTGTATGTGTCGCTCTCAGCCGTACACATGTGCTCACCCCGTGTGCTCACCCCACGCGTCCCGCAGGCAAACACCTCAGCGAAACGGAGCTGCTCCTCATCTGCCACGCAGAGCCCGACAACCCCGCACGTGAACACGGCCTCACCCTCCGCCGCATCGGCAAGCCCAAACGCTCCAAGGCCCTCTCACGATACTTTGGCGAGGCCCCCCCGCGCGTCACCACCCCCAACCCCGTCGACAACCCCGACCCCCCGCTCGTCCCCGACACACGCACCACCAAGCAGATGAACCGCGCCAGCTCCATCTCCATCCTCAGCGGCCTCGGCGTCCCAGACCCCGAGCGCACCCTCGCCCCTCCCCTACCGGACGTAACATCCAAACCCGCGTCCCCCACCCCCTCCTTCCGCTCCAAGACCCAGAGCAAACTCCGCAACTTCCTCGGCCAGCGTCCCCCCTCCGAGCTCATCACGACGCACTTGCAGGAATACTTCCCCTTCACCGAGAAGAAGGTCCTCGAGCGCACGCAGCGCCAGAGCATGATGCTGCGCTCCGGGCACTCTAGCACGCGGCCGGACAGCATACGCTCTGAGAGCAGACGCAGTAGGCGCTTCTCTCGCCAGAGCTGGAACGCCCACCTCGAGAGCGCGTTTAGCTCGAGCAACGGCGCTGGCAGCCCCTCCCCCCGCATATCGTCCCCCCCGCCGCCGCCCGTAACGCTCCTCCCCGACTCAGAGTCCGTCCGCTCGATCCAGTCCAACTTTTCCGCCCAGTCGAATCTCTCCACGGATGGGAACCACGAGTACGCTCCGCCCCGGATGTCGGTCGAGACGGACGACGGGCGGTCCATTGATCTTACAGACGATCTACGGCAGCCGAACGAGCCACAGCTCCTCCCCCCCGTCCAATTCCCGACCGAGAGTCTCTCAGAGAGCCTGAGCCACGTAGGGCGCGGGCTGGGACGGACCAGCTCGAACGCCTCGCGCGCGTCGCGGCGTGTGAGCTACCTGTTGGAGCTGAGGAGCAAGCGTGATCGCTCGGATACGGCGAGCATGTTGACGGTTGATGAGATTACGCAGGAGGTGGAAAATCGGCGGGCTAGTCTCGTTGCGGAGGGTAAGGATCCTGAAGTGGAGGACGAGGACGATGGGGGCGAAACTACTGCTGTGGAGGCTGAGGGCGAGGAGGAGGAAGAGGAGGAAGAAGAGGAGGGGGCAACTGCGGTGGATAACCAGGGGGATGGCGAGGAAGAGGAACACAAGGCGGTCACCTCGAATGGCGGTATGTTGTCGATGGCTTATGTCCGTATTCTGCGTTTGTTGCTAAGTGGCTTATAGGCAAACGTGCTATCAAGTGGATCAAGGGCGCTCTAATCGGTGCTGGGTCTTTTGGCAGCGTCTATCTTGGTATGGACGCGTTCCATGGTCTTCTCATGGCTGTGAAACAGGTGGAGCTCCCGACGGGGTCAGCTCCCAACGAGGAGCGGAAAAAAAGCATGTTGAGCGCCTTGGAGCGCGAGATCGAGCTTCTCAAGGAACTCCAGCATGACAATATCGTGCAATACCTCGGTACGTGCTCTTCCCCACGCATCTCGCTCCGCTCACGCGTCTCCGGTAAGATTCCTCGTCGGATGGTGTGCATCTCAATATCTTCCTCGAATATGTCCCTGGTGGGTCAGTCGCGGCGCTGCTGAAAAACTACGGCGCATTCGAGGAGGCTCTCGTCCGCAACTTCGTCCGCCAGATCTTGCAGGGACTCAACTACCTACACGAGCGCGAAATCATCCACAGGGACATCAAGGGTGGGAACATCCTCGTCGACAACAAGGGTGGGATCAAGATCTCCGACTTTGGCATATCGAAGAAGGTCGAGGATAGTATACTCACGGGCGCACGTGTACATCGCCCCTCGCTCCAAGGATCTGTCTTTTGGATGGCGCCAGAGGTCGTCAAACAAACGTCGTATACCCTCAAGGCCGATATTTGGAGCGTCGGCTGTCTTGTGGTGGAGATGCTAACCGGCGAACACCCATGGGCCCAACTCACTCAAATGCAAGCCATTTTCAAGGTATTTAGTTTGTCTGTCTGTCTGTCCGGAGCCCTCGAATATTTACTCTACGCAACAGATCGGCTCTTCCGCCAGACCTGCCGTCCCACCCGATATTTCGGCTGATGCTGAAGATTTCCTCAATAAAACCTTCGAACTAGACCACAACTTGCGCCCGTCCGCGGCTGCCCTTCTCCTGCATCCTTGGATCATCAAAGACCCCGCAAATCCCGCTACTGCTATTAAGAACAAGACCTCCAAGGCCGTGCCGGAGGTCACGGTTACCGCTTGATCGCTACGTCTTATTTATTTTTTCTTTTTCTTTTGCTTCTGAATTATTATCATCCATTTTCATTGCTACAACAACTGCAGATTGTAAAGTATTCATTAGTATTCGTACTTCACCAATGGCATTGCATGCAGCGCCGCATAAGCGGCTTGTTTACTGGGGCTCTTCGTCCCGCTTGCGCTTCTTGCCAGCAGTTGATTGTGCTTTGGCGCCTGGGCCCCAATGAGAGGTCGGATTCTGCTGGTAGCGCACGAGTTTGATCTTAGACAGTGCTGATACCTCCGGGTGACGTTTAAAATTTGCCTCAAAGCTGGGACAGCGTCAGTTTCATCTTGGCGCGTTATCACACGTCGCCTACATTGAGGTTTTAGCGAGCAATGCAGTGGCCGGCGAGCCCTCTTTGATATTTTCCATTTTCACCGGATGTCTCTTTACGTGGCTTCGAAAAATGTCATGTACGACTGCTCTTGTTGCTGTTGTCTTGATAGAGCCGGGACAGGCATGTGATCGTGACACTGGATGCCCAGCGTGGAGAAGAGCAGAGCTTTGAGATTGTCTTTAATGGAGTCGAGAAGGGAAAGTGACATGACTTACGCTACTTCGTCAAGGGAAGGAGAACTGCAATGGAAGAAGCTCGCCACCCTCGAAGGAGTGAAGTAAAAGGGTGTTTCGAGTTCCTGCAAAATTATTGATGTGATCGCCAGCATAAATCGAAGGACTAGCCTCACTTCGACTGCCAAGGTTACCATCCCCTTCATTCTAGAAGCAGTTCCGTATTTGGTTTCCTCGGTCTCGATGTGTTTGAGCAACCGCGTAGTAAATTCCTTGTCGTGCAATGCACCTGACCACATCGGACCTGCAACCTGGAAAGACATTGACTGTGTGCGGCTGTAAATCTCTCGTTCCGCCTTACATGAAATATTCCACCACATTCTTCGCAACGCTGTGCGACTGGTGGTCCTGTGTGAGTCTTATAATGCCAGTTCGTGTTGTTCGATGACTCGTTCACTTTCTGGACTATCTTTCCCAGAGGCTGCGCATGGAAAGATTGACATCCTGAACACACGTAAAATATAGATGTTTTACTAGATCCTTTCCATTCGAAAGATGTCAAGCGGATGGGACGGCGAACACGCACCTGTACGCCTTCTTCACCTCAATAGGGGCAGCGTAGATTTGTACAAACATGCGGACATAGAAATCGATTGAAAGCGAAAGGACAGGACGTATATATCGCCCGTAGCGGGCGGCCGACGTCGATATTGCATTTAGGACAAGACGTAACGCCTGCTGTGGGTGAACTATAAATATGGTAGCGAAAATATGAGCCATACCGCTTCATGACAATATTCAGCTTTCACTGGTACACCACCATAATTCGCAAAGCTGTCTCGGGGATCAGAAGTGATGTCACATTCATCCAAGGTCTACTGACCATTTCTCGGGATAATTTGTATTTCCCAAAACAGAAAGATCTGTGCAAGTGACACAAAGCAGTCCTACCAAAGATCATAGTTAGTATTAGTTAATCTTTAAAAGGTGTCATGGTACCTCCATCGTTAATGCACTGCACAGCGGCGTCAAGAAATGGCGCTGCTGTACCATATGGATCGAGATCTACAACATCTACCCGTTGCCGCTCAGCACGGTGAGCATACATTAAAGCACTGTGAAAAAACAAATCAGTACACTAAGATCCAGCGAAATTGCCAACGTACCACGCATCGCCTTCATTGACTCTAACTGTACCCAATGATGGCTTTGACGCGTTGAGGCTTTCCTCTCCTGACTCAAGTATCGCAGGGGTTTCTTTAGGTCCAAGATTATTGAAAATTACATTTCGTCTCATAGTTTCCGTTGCAGACGGCGAGAGATCATTAGCAATAACATATCTATACGTAGGTCACTCTAAGGCAACGCGGTGAGAGAGTAAACCAACTTCACGAGTGGGATTTCCTGGGCATAACGAATTGAACGGAGCCCTGTTGCAGAAAGCGGTTCTAAGATCACCACTTTCTGAGGAATATACTGTACATATAGATTGTAGTTCTGGGTTTGATACAATCCAGGAAGATCATAGTCTGACCTCTCGTAATTTTGAGACGCTACTGGGGTTCTCTGCCGGTCCATCATCGAGAACAGGTGTTGCCATGCCTTGGATTTTATCAGAATCCTATAGGACTTAGAATCAGGGCTACCAAAACACCTTTTGATTCCACTTCAAAAGTAGGTTTCAAATATGAACAACTGAACAGGACATTGAAATAATCGTACATTTTGAACGTTTCGCTTCTGGGTGTTCACTGTCTTTCTGCTTTTCCTTCCGTTTGCGTTTGTCGTTCCATCGCTTTTCTTTAATTTCGTCAAGTTGCTCACTCCATACCCTAATTGACGCCACACTCAAATCACGATTGAACTCTTGCACAGGATTGAGAAAGGCATCGTTAGACTCCGGTAAAAGTAACTTGGCACCGTTTTCACAATGCAATCGAAATCCTTCAGGAGTTACGACAGAGCTCATGGTTCTGAGTGAGGAAAATAGAGCGAGTGGAAATCGAACCAGTCGTTGGAAATGCAGCAGCAGGGTGGGCGATTATAGACGTCGTGACGTGTTGAATGCTAGCTTATCTAATCTACAACTGTCCATTGAAATATCTAATGTTCGTGAGTTAAAATGGTCATGCGGGAGCGGCTACATAAATGTGGTGTGAGCTTCAAAAAAGTCCAAGAGTGAGAATGAGTCTTTGCAAAAATGACGGGAGAGGACCTGCTTCTGATAAAGAGCGTTATAAATGAACAGACCAAAAGTTTTACCACTCGAAGTCTTCCGACACAAGGGCAATACTAGATTGGGTGCCACGCAGGATGCGGATTGGATCGATTTGAGCAGCCACGCTCTTACGGACCATGGCATTAAGTGATGTAGGACCGCAACCTTAATTTCACACCATTAACAACCGAACATTTTCATTGTTTGACTCACATGCAACAACCACAACCATGGCTCCCCTGGAACCACCAGCTTCGTCGGCTACTATTCGGTCGATTTTCGCCTTCCCCGGGCGAGCTCGTTCCGCAACAATAGGCATATCCTCGGCTTCGGCTTCATCCATGTCGAATTTGGATAGCTTTCGAGAATGGTGGATAGTTCGTCTATATTGATGTTCTGACTCACGCGAATTGATCGCTTCCGACTTGCTTGAGTTAACTGGGGAGTCACTCCTCGAAATTTTTGTTGCTGCGTCTGGATATAGAAAGGAGTGCGGCGCAGCGCTTGGAGACAGTGGCAAGGAGGGATTACCAACAGGAGTCAAAGGAAGGAGTGGGCCATGCGCTACTGAGCTATGAAGGCCCCTCGATCCATTCGATGGCTGATTAACGTCTCTTGAAGGCGTATGAGAATGACTTCCTAGGGGCACATATTCTGGTGAAAAGGGCCCTTGTTGCGACTGTAAAGATGAGTACAAGCGTGTGTCACGTAAGGGTTGACTGAGATTCTGTGAAGCCAGCAAAGCTCCTGCAAATTTCCTTGTTCTTGCACGTCGCACCTTGCCTTCCTTCCTTAATCGATAGGATAACTGACTCTCACCAGGGAGACCAGTATCGTCCTCGCCATCAAAATTGGTAAGATCTAGTACGTGTTCCTCGTGCCCGAGTTCCCCGTACATATCCACAATATCCACCACGTCATTTCCGCTGTTGATCCCATCCTGTTCAGCTCTGATATACGAAAGATCGGAGAAAGTGTTCGACGAAACAGCAGAGTCCAAACTAATGTCTGAAGCATTGGAATGTCGCCTGCTCCTGCTCTGCGCGAAACGGGGCGTTGGGGGTGCCAGTGTATTGTCATCACCTAGAGGCGCAGGCACACGCGCATCTACAGATGGGGGCGCCGTAGTTTTTGTTACGATGTTTGTGACAAAAATGTCTATTTGTAAAACAGATGATGGGACCATGTCCATGCATCTACGAATGATTGATGCGACCCATTGTATATGCGCTGCAAAAAATGAATACCACACTATACCTGTGTCGAAGGGCACTCACAGAACTCTCTGACCACCCAAACAAATCTGACGCGATTAATCTGGGAGATGGCATCGTGACCCCAGCTACCTGCCATTCCTCCTAGCGACTTGCCATTTCTACCCGCCATGCACATACACGCATACTCCAAAATAGCAGCGGCGAAACTTACTCCTGAACCTCCAGCTATGATTAACACGGTGGAATAGGATGTCCATCGTGCCCTAATGGAGGACCCAAAAGGGCCGTCAAGGTATGCTCGCAGCAAGACACCGGTGCCAGGTGCAGTGAATCGTGACGATGGTATATCACCAACTTTACCTGTGTCTTCAAGATTTTCTATGTGTGACCAAAGATCCTTGGTGAACCCGCTTCGCGCACGAATGAGAATCACAATTTCCCGTTCCATGTCAGACAACGCCTCGCTGTCACAGATGGAAGCAATTGTAAATGGGTGGCTGGTAAATTTGGTGACAGATGGTACAGTCAAGAGGACATGCTGGCCAGGTGCCCAAGTGAAGTGATGAGGGGGAATGAGCCTAAGTCTGATCGTCCGCCCTGGAAGTAAAGTGGCGTGTGCATAGCCAGGAGGAGGAATGTAGGTTCCTCGCGAAGCTTGACCTAACGCTATCCACTGAGAACGAGATTTTGCAGGATCTGGCGTGGCGGCATACGGGGGGAATACATGATTATTAGATGAAGCCGCACGAGGGATTAACTCCACAGAACTTCCCGTTTGAAACGACTTCATTGTCTCCCGATCCATGCTAAAAGGCCGAACGGGCGTGACTCGGGGTCCATACCCATGGCTATCGGTCACGTCCATCACCTCAGTTTCCGTGGGTGATACAATCCATTGGCCGCTGGTGTGAGTGTCAGATGATCCACCTCGAAGATGGTGAGAGCTCGTGGTTCGCTTTCGTGTATCTAAGCCTACAGCAATGGATTTTTGCCATCCGGACGCCCTTTCGTTGACTAACGCACTGTAACGTGCGTTTCTACTACCATGCATTCCTCCTATAATCCCGTTGATGCGCAGGAAACGCATCAGTCTCCATATGCGTTCTCCGCCCCATATAGCAAGAGCAGCCCAGCACCACCACCCAATTGGAGGAAAATGTAAAGCAGAAAAGGCCAAAGTAAGAGGTACCAGGCACACGTGAAGGATGTAGAATGTTTCATAAAACTCGGTCCGCACAGGGCGAAAAGATAAAGCTACGAGGAGTGTCAGGCATATAAAGCCCTACAGAAAACAGAGAGAAGATTAGAAAGCGCATTGACACCCAACATAAAACCTACCAGCCATCCAAATACGAATTTATTGTATTCGAAAGCAAAGCTCCAGACTGACAAAGGATTGTCTGTTTCTCTCTTATCCCGGCCTAATTGCACACCCCAGAGTGAAACATGTAAGGCGGTGATGAACCAAATAAGACGACCAGTCCAGCGATGTAAAAAGGCAAGCTTGTCGTTGTAAATCTGAATCAAAAAAGGAAGGGCGAATAGCGCAAACGGCGGGGATTTGAGTGCAAAGAGGACACATAAGGGAAAGAGAGCGAACACCATAGTACCGGTACGCCCGCCTGAGGTCCACCATGCTTTTGGAATGGTGTAATTAGGCTGAGTGCTTGTCGCAATAGTAAAGCTGTGATCTGCTCGCAATAGTAGGGTGCCGCGAGAAGTAAGATTGTGCGTAAAATCCCACACGTGTGTACCCGGAGCAATATAGTCTGGTCCGAGGAAACACAAAAAGAGCGTGGCAACATAGAGAGTCGCAAGGGAAAGGAGCTGAGCATTTGAGGGTAATGGCATGGGCTGCTTATGCGGCTTGCCCTGCCGTCTTGCCTGTACCAGACTATGCTCTTTCCTCCATGTCCTCCTCCTCAAGCTCCATTTACTCCAAAGACCGCCCAAAGCTCCGCCTCTTCGACCGGTCCAGTGTAACACCGCGAAGACGAGAAAGATAAAGACGACGGCAAGCCAGAAAATGTACATGTAGCGGTAACTGGGCATACTCAACTGATGAATGGTGAGATATGCATTGATCCATTGGTGATCATCCTGTAAAGGAGGAGGTGAAGGGTTGGGATTTGCATAGGCTGTGGCGAAAATGGTAGTGGTTGATATTGAGCTTGTCACGGTACCAGCCAGCGGCAGCGCGTAAAGAATCCTGTGTGAGGCAGAGCTTGCGATCGCTGGTGTCGACATGGCTGAAACCAACGACCAACTCCTCCGCTCGTCGGCAAAATGTTCTGCAAGTGGCAGGCGGGGTTCGTAAGGCGACAGCGTAAAGCTTCGTGTTAGCTTTATTTCTGAGCGTTAAGTCGTTATGGTAAGCTACAATACTACACCATATCCTTCACACCATCACGATTCAACTCATCTGGCAAGCATATCCGAGTCATGCTGTCAAACACCCTTAGATCTGCGTCCGTACAAAAACAAGTCATTTATGTAAATAACCCCAATATAATCACACAACAATCGTGCCCGAGAGAACCTACATTATGGTCATCGCATGCGGAGAATTATGTTGAAACTGTAACTCTTACCTCCTTGCCGGTCTTCTTGATCTTCTCGTAGACCTTGTCATAGGGAACCGACCCATTTACGATAACCAGCTGTTCCTCCAGACTCACTTGGAAGCTCGTAATACCTGTTCATCGGAGGACAGCTCGGGTGTTTAGGAAGAGTTTCGAGCTCGGAGCATGATACACACCCTCTAATTTCGATAGCACTCTCTCAACCGCCCCCGTGCAACCGCTGCAGGTCATCTATCCATTTCGTTGAAGGCTCTGCGTATATCTCGAGCCTAGGAATTCTCACCTTGACTTCGAATCTATATGTATGTTCCTGCATTCCCTGTCATCAACACTACCTGGCCTCGTTTCGCATGTCCCACTTACAGACATGATACTTTATGATTTCCTTTGCTAAGTAGGAGCGGGTGTGTTAATGATATCAGGGCGCGATGATTGCTGTCCTTTTATAGTTGTTTCGTTTCATACGTGTCGGTCATGCTGTGCTGACAAGGCAGCTTATGTGATCGTTGCAAAAATAAAAATCTTCGGTCCATTCTCGCCCCTGCTCATTTTCAAGGGTATACATAAATGGAACCAAATAAGTATATCTGATATCATCATCTCTAAGAGTAACTAAGAGCCATGCTGCGGCTGTAGCATTTCAACCCGCTCGTCCTCATCCGTGTTAACTGGGACCCATCCAGATGTCCCTGGACTTCGTAATCGTGGAAAGTATGTCGTAATCCGAGCTAGATTCATTAGTGAGGTCTCTTTATTATCAATCATAGTCACGCTCACCTAATGCCCGTTCGACAAAGGAACTATTGGCGATTCGTGAATTAGGTCGTTGTGTCAGGAAATATAATGGAACGCCAAACGCGATGAAACCTAGAGCAGAGTAAGAAGCTTGGATGGATGGAACCGAACTATCTTTCGTACCAAGAGCTGCAAGAGCTTCAAGTGGTGCTGCCACAACGGGCATTGATAGGAGAAATAGCGCCACCTGTGGTTAAGCTTCGTTGATGTAATTCATCTACATACGGATGACATACCGCGCAGAACACAAGCGGTGTGATTATCCATGTTTTGTATGGCCTTTCTAAGTTAGGCTCCTTGATTCGTAGAACTATCAGACCCAAGACCTGGTAATGTGAGTTTGATTAAACATATTGCCAGAGGCAACGCAAGAGACTAACGGTGAGAAAATAGAAGCCCCAAGATGCCACACCACAAAAATTGACCAGTGTGCGGAAACCGCCTCCGACCAGGATAAATATGATAGTAAGAATTGCCTGTAAACCTAACGCATTGACGGGTGTCTTTCGTGACTTGTGGAGTCGACCAAACAGGCTCGGCAAGAAATGTTCTCGTCCGGCCATATATATAAGCCGCGACGAAGTGAAGAAGGAACCTGCAGCAAACAAACCATGAGTGGCGATAATGCCGTAGTATAAGGGACGCACCATTTAGGGCTCCAATGCAAGAGAAAGCTACCATGCACGCAAAAATTATGCCACCAGCTTTCCCAAACAGCGTATGGCCAAAATCTAGCGCAACCGTGTTACTTATCTCTACTGTTTTCTTTCAACAATCTTAGGTTAGAGACTAAGTCCTGAAAATGGCACAGGTCGTTCACCTTATCGAGTAAAACAAAGTAAGAAAGATTTGCAAACAAGAATAGTGTCTAAATGGGCTCTTCTCGTGAGCCATAACTTGCCAGGCAAAACATTACTGACAATGACAATGGCCATACTGGAATGAATCACCCGAGGGATGTTTTTCTCCGGGTTCTTCATCTCTCCGGCGACATAATTTATCTGATCCCAGCCATCAAATGCCCACAATCCTAAAGGGCACGGTCTCGAAAACGTAGGAAAAGGAGAAAGTAGGAATGTACCTGAATATAGAGCCAGGGCGTAAGAGGATACATTCTCTGTAGTCCCAGAGAAGAGAGGATCCGTAAGTGAGGTGGATATTCGACCTCGAGCAAGTTGAACAAGGCCAAGGACTGCGATTGCTAACTTTGATTTGGATGAATTTTTTCTTCTCCTATAGTCACCAATTCAATAAAGTAACATACCAAAGCTGCTACCTGTTGGGGAAGAGACGTCTTAAGGTTGTGAACATCAGCTATAGTAAACACGCTAGATATACCTTCACAACAGTAAATAGCACAGCGGCACGTGTTCCAAGCTTAGATGCCGCAGCACAGAGAACTGTGACAAGTGCAACTGCCACACAGGCAGTGAGTTTTATAGACCAATCCGGGATTGAGTTGGCCGAAACATCTGAGCGTGTGGCATGGAAAAAAAGTCGGCTCATATACTCCCTGTGAGTTGGGAGCAGTTTAATAAAGGGATAGTCGAAAATTAAGATAATAACGTTCCCAAAGATTAACGCTATGATGGCATTACCACCAGGCTTCAAAGCGGAGATGGCGGTCCATGCAAAAAGATATGACACAAGAGGGTGGTATGCATAAGCCAGATAAGCTTGAGCTCCACCGTTCAAAGGGATAGCGGTACCAAGTTCGGCAAATGAGGAAGCACCCGTCCAAGCAAGAATTCCGCTGACAGCCCATACGAGAAGACTAGCACCTACTGACCGACTATTTGCAAGCACAACGCCTGGAGACGAGCTAAATAAATGCAAATTCCATAAGTATGTCCATACGGGCATTGAATAACACACAATATACCAGAGCCTATTTGCAACCCCACGACTAAAGCGATACCTCGAATGCAGCATGTGAGGATGGATCGATATGAACCCATTCAAACCTTCCTACCATTAGACAATCCGATTGTCTTCTCGACAACCTTGTCATCATCCCGCTCTACTTCACTCAAAGACAGCGGGAGAAGATCCGCTTGGAATTGGAAGACGGCAATGGAGTTAGATCGACCAGTACGTGCTGTGCGTAAGTTTAACTCCACGCCATCCGAAAGTTCGAGGGCCCGTAATGAAGACTCTGAGGAAGTCTGAGAATGAGGTGGGGAGGGATAGTCATCGGGAGGAGACTTCATCGCTGCATACTGACCCCGTGGTGAGGAGGTCGTGATCATGTCAAGTCCACAGACGCCCATTTCTGCATACGGAGTGATAGCAGCTTGACTCAAATAAGGTGGCGGGACCCATTGGGAGCTGGTTATACAAATTCCGGAAATATATTTTTCGGATTCACACAGCGGTAATACTTTAATCTGTCGAGTTTCGCAGAATTATAGCGGAATGAAAAACAGAGTGTCATCTATATCAAGAACTAGCTTAATTACCTTGAAGGTCTATGTGATCGTGATATTTCAACCTGCTCGTCCGTATTGACTGGAATCCATCCACCCGCTTCTGGATTTCGTGGAACACACGACACGATTCGAGCTGAGTCTATTATGAGCAAACTCTCTTTTGGTCAGTTATGGTATGTGCACCTAATAGAGTTCCAATACGGGTATGACTGGCATTTTGCGGGCTGAACGATTGTGTAAGAAGGTATAGTGGAATGCCGAATGCAATAAAGCCTAGAGCAACATGAATCCATATGAATCAGTGCGAGACAGCCCATCTGACTCACCAAAAGCCGCAAGTGCTTCCAGGGGCGCCGCCACAATGGGCATTGAGATTAGAAACAATGTCACCTAATAAGCAATATTGTGTTAAAATGCAGTCAGAAAAGATATGTAAACCTTACTGCACAGAACAAAAGTGGATTGATTATCCAAGTTTTATATGGCCTCTCTAAATCAGGCTCTTTGAGCCGTAGGATAATTAGACCCAAGACCTGTCAACCTCGTCATATAATTGTTGAGGTTCGCGATGATAACTGACAGTCAAAAAATAAAAGCTCCAAGACACCACACTGTAAAAGTTAATAAGCGTGCGGAAACCGCCTCCAACCAGAATAAATATCATTGTCAGAAGAGCTTGTAAGCCTAACGCGTTCGTGGGTGTTTTTCGTGTCTTATGGAGGCGACCGAACACACTAGGGAGAAAATGTTCTCGTCCGGCCACATATATGATTCGGGATGAAGTAAAGAAGGAACCTGGAGCAAACCCATTAGTGCCGATTAAAGTATCAAATAACATGCGCGCCATTAAGTGCCCCTATAGAAGAGAAAGCTACAAGGCATGCAAAAATTACAGCTCCAATTTTTCCGAACAACGCGTGACCAAAGTCTAGTGCAATCGTATTACTTTTCTCTACCGTATTCTGTCCACAGTGTTTGGGTTAGAATATAGGTCAAGGAGTCAATTTACTCACTTTATCAAGCAAAATAAAGTAGGACAGGTTGGCCGTCAAGAAAAGCATCTGACCGATTCATTGCATGAGCTGCAACGTGCCAGGTGAGCACTACTGACGATGACGATGACCATACTCGAGTGTATGACCCGAGGAAGGTCTTTCTGTGGGTTCTTCATCTCTCCGGCGACAAAATTTGTCTGATCCCAGCCGCCAAACGCCCACAAGCCTGAGGAGTCAATATCAGGGTTGCTGATAAGAGCTGTTTCAGTGGAATACCTGAGTAAAGAGCAAGCGCATAAGAGGATATATTCTCTGTAGTCCCGGAGAAAAGCGGATCTGTTAATGAAGTTGACATTCGACCTCGGAGCAGCTGAACAAGGCCAAGAACCGCGATCGCCAGCTTCGTTTCCCGTCAAACAAAAAATAGTCGATTTGACAGAGTAACGTACCAAAGCAGCAATCTGTGAAAGCGCAGGCATCGTAAGGTTAAAAATGTCAGATACAGCAAACAAGCTAGATATATACCTTCACAGCAGTAAATAGCACAGCAGCCCGTGTTCCCAGATCGGATGCCGCCGCACAGATGACCGTCACGGATATGACTGCCATACAGGCGGAAAGCTTAATAGACCAATCCGAGATTGAAATTGCTGTGATGTCTGCATTTTGAGTATGTAAAAACAGTCGGCTCATGTACTCCCTATAAACCAGTGAGGTTTCAATAAAACAGTGAATAGGCATGGAGTAACAACTTTCCCAAAAACTAATGCACCAATAGCTGCGCTACCAGGTTTTAAAGCAAAGATGGCAGTCCATGTGAAAAGATATGAAACAAGTGGATGGTATACGTAGGCCAGATAAGCTTGAGCACCACCATTCAAAGGGATGGCAGCACCGAGTTCTGCAAACGAGGAGGCACCCGTCCAGGCAATGATTCCACTAAGAACCCATACAATAAGACTTGCTCCAACTGATTGTGTGTTTGCCAGCATGACACCTGGAGCAGAGCTGGATCATGATGCATTGGCTCGGTGAACTTTTACTGGAAGTAAACGACGTGTTGACACACAATATTCCCGAACCTATCTGCAACCCAACGATTAAGGCGATACCTTCCAGTGCCGTATGAGGGTCAATGAACGGTAGAGCATGTGGGACTTACCATCATACAATCCTACTCTCCTCTCGATAGCTTCCTCGTCCTGTTCTACAAGAAATTCTTCTCCATCGACTCCTTCCGTGTTAATATTTACCCGTGACTGAAGCGTGGAGAGAGGAATGGAGCTGCTGGCGTGGACCGTGTTCAAGGTCCATGGTTGACTGCTGTCCGAAAGCTCAAGGACCTGTAAAGAAGAGGCCAAAACGGTATGGATATGAGTTGGGTAATCGCCGGCGCTTTGTGAATCTAGCGGTGCGTAATGACTCCGGCATGATGTCGCGGTCATGAGTCTGTGGTTCAAACAATATAATAAGTTATCAGCGCCCATTCCTTCCAGCGGTACCATGCTCCAGGAAGCAGGCGCCTTTGAAAGCCCTTCGAAGAACTTTGAAGCCGTAGGCACAAAGCATTGTATATCGGGCTTGTACTTGAATTGCTAAATTTTGTAATCGTATGGCCATCGAGATTCGACAGTACCTATGACTATGTACATCCGACACCCTACACGGACCACGGTCAACCGTAAGTCTCCGCCTTGGCTTGCTCTTGGAGCTTATTGTAGCCTTTACAGCCTTGGTCCGAGGATACTTCTAAAATTCTACCGTTCAAATGTATTTTATAACGATCTCAAAAACGACATAAATTGAATTGTGAAGCGCCAAATTCTTAACTGAGCGCGATGTACATTGGTGCTTAGTCTACTTTCGGTGTTTCAGCTACAATCTAGTCTTTTATAAAATGCACTCGTTAAGTTTCCTGAACATTTTACGCACCATCGCTAGTGAGTTGCTTTTTTTGTGTGCTGGCGGCGAAAGGTTTCTTGAAAAGAAAACGTGAGGTGCGTTTGTCCGCCTCTGTCCTTGGCGATATTGATGACCCTGAAAACAGCAGCTAAAAGAATGGACCCGATATCTCAGGATGCTCGATAATATGAAATTGAATAATATATGTATAGACACGTACTGCAAAAACACCCCAGATGCTGGTCACCCCGGCGCCTAGGGCTACAAAGAATGCCAAAGGGCCGACTTGCGACGCCGGCGTGTTATAAGAGAGGAAAGCGCTTATAAGCAATCCGCAAGTGACAGGAACGAGGAGAGGATGCCCCCCTGAGCCTATCCGCGGAGCAACAGGCGAGTCCGGCGGGATCTATAATCAGACAGTCATTACACGTCCATGGCATGGGTGCATTTGACTGTACTGAAACAACAATCCCTACAGCTGCTGAAAGGGCAAGAATCGCGAAATGAGTCGATAGAAAGCTTTCAAGGGGCGTCAAATATTCCCGGTGCTCTTCCCTTTGACTTGCAGTAGAAGACAAGAACAACAGGAATCGCGGGAAAGCAAGGAACGGAATCGACATCACTACTAACCTACCAAAAAAAAATTTAACAATACTATATGATAGCCCAGTATATGGAGTTCATTAGACATACTCACCATATTGCAGTGACGTAGGCCCAAATTGATATGGTGTTATCCTGAACCACAGAGTAACTAAAAGCTTCACTTTCCCCAGAGGAAGCAAGCCCTTGTCGTGGTGAGTCACGCTTTCGACGTTTTGCCGCTGTAGACAAGTCTTCCATTTCCATGATGTTACCGTACAACACTAACGCGTTATCACGTGACTAGCAGATTCTGCAGTCTAGTTGTATAGTACTATTAGTAGTACCCAGGGATTATAATACCAATCTACAAATACAAAAAAAAGGAACAAGGCGCGAAGGTTCTACAGAGTCCGAACAAGCTATCGTTTTACCAATTACCGGATGATTGTCCCCATCCAGAATTATTTTGTATCATTGCCGCCCGACTAGGATGGACCCCGTTCGGGGGCATACCGCCCGAAGGGCGAGGTGGTGGATAACCAGGATAAGGGGGTTGACCATATCCCTGAGAAGTTGGAGGTTGTCCATACGTACTAGGTGGGGGGACACGAACGGAGTGATGACCAGGAGTAACGTGACCAGGAGTACGACCAGTTGCTGGTGTACGCGCGGGTGTTCTACCACCATATGGAGTCTTTCCCCCGCCGCTTCCCCCTGGGTTCTGAGACTCATGAATATGCCTAGCACACACATCATGGGATAGGTCATAAGATAGGAGATGAGAGCAGTGAACTCACCTATATTTGAAGGCATCACATAAGCTGGGGACAGTGGGTACTTCTGTATCGAACAGGAAGTACGACGCGTTTGAAACGCGCACCGGCTGCATCAACTAGTCAGATATACACTTGGGGCAAGGCACAGATTCAGGGCTAACCCAGGTCTGAATAACAGAAGTCTTATTGGCAAGGAAGGCCAAATTAAAATGCCCCGGTTTCTTCCTGTTCAAACCAAAGGCGTAAACACTTTTGTTAGGATTCATGCTGACAAAATTTTTGAGAAACGCGTCTTGTTACAATCATCAGACCTAGAGTATGAGAATTAGATGAAAATGCGGCGCACGGAGTTCGTCTTCATTCCCACCCTTGAACTTCTCGTGAGCCATGAGTTCCTCCGTCTTGCGAGCCATTGCCTGCACATAATTGACGATAAGCTCATCTAGGTCTGAAAACGTTTGCTTGTTTTTGCCGTTATCGACAACAAGACTGTTACCGACAGCTTGCAAGTTTGGATCTGCATTCTCATCCACGACGTCTGACAGGTTAGAAACCTTCAGCGAACTCAACCTTGAGAATCAAACGGCCGACATACCAATGTGTTGATAAACACCATCATCGACTTTCCAGGTCACAGCCAGGTGGTCCATTCCTTTAGAAGATGGGCGAATAACTACATCACCACGCTGTTGCTTGGCCAGGTACGCTTCAGCCTGAGCTGAGTTGAAGTTATGAAAGTCTGGATGTTTGATGACTCGTCTCGCTTGCTCCACTTCTCTACGCTTTTTGCGTGCAAGGAGATCATGGTCCTTCTGTGCTTGATTAACATCATAGTATTCCTGATCGGGCTTGAGCCGTCGGAAACTTGCATCGCCTACGCTCACATCTGCGGGTCGCGATGAGAGCTCCACTTGGAACTGTTCTACATTGACCTGGATGATAACACCTTGCAACGTTTGCCCTTTTTTGACAAACTGGTTGGGCTGGACGTCGGGGTGGTCTGACAGATACTGAGCATTGATGATGCCTTCAATGCCAGAATCGAGCTTGACAACAATCCAACTTTTTTGAAGCCGCACAACCATTGCTGATACGATAAGTCCAATACGGAGGGTCCGTTCTGTCTCCCCAGTGAGCATAGTGAGGACATCCCATGACGAAGGAAGTCTGAATTCCATGCGAACCTCGCGGAAGGGGCGTAGCAGTTCATCTTTGATGACATTGAGAGTGTGACGTTTAAGATCGTTATTGCTCTGGTACATATTAACGGCAAAATCATCGAGGTTGAGTTCGTCCAATTTGGACACATTATCCTTATCTTGCATAATGAGTGATATGACATGTGAAGGGTGGTCATCATGCACATCCTCATCGTCAAGTTCCAGTGCATCGGTTGCCATTTTACGTGCCAGTTCATAATCCTCAGGGTGTACCCGAGTGTCGTCCAGTGGGTCGCCAACCTCTGAGACGTCGTGTTTTCTGATATCTCTCAGTTCAGGATCTTGCCGAATGCGAAGGAACCCAGCAGCATTCAGATAAACTTGTGTTGTCAGAAGTCCATTTTTAATGAACTGATCCCGATTGACAAGTGTGCCACCCTTGAAAAATATTAGTTTTCGTCACTGACAGGGAATTTATGGATGAAGATGGTGTACCAATTTGATAATTTTTTTAATGAGAACTTGAGCTTTTCTTGGACCAAGCCCTGCAATGTATGGCAGAAGGAGCTGATAATACGAATCATTGACAGCCCGATTGATGTCTACTCCTACAGCATTAACAATGTTCACCAGTGCACGTTCGAGTGCAGTCAGTAGCTTTTCCTTTGGTATCTACCCGTCGAAGCATTAACATACATTTACAACATGTTGTAAAATACTCACCAGCTGCTGGCTGTCTTCATCATACGTTATAGCAGCCATGTCCCGGCCAAGAGCTGCATATTCATTCATGGGACATTGCGTGTATCGTGCTAGTCCAACGCAGTATTTTGCTGTTAAAGACAGAGCGCTAAACTCTTCTGATGCACGCTTGCTGTGTTGGTAGATGCGCGCGGAATCATCGTGCACATAGATCACAGGTGTGCGCTGTTTGTCTTGGGCTGGGCTGCTTGGAGGCCCACTCGAACTAAATTCGGCGTTAGTCTGATTAGAACCCCAGGCAGACGTGGGCCCTGCATTAGCTCCAGTGCCATTGCCCCAACCGCCACCATTCACGCCTCCGCTAGAACCACCCCATCCAGAACCTCCAACTGCACCGCCCCAACCGCTTCCACTTACTGCGCTTTGGCTTGGATCACCCCATGTATTCCCGTTTCCGTTGGTACTGCCCCATCCTGCCGTTTGAGGGGCTCCAGGTGCTGCTGATGCTCCTCCTCCGCCAGATGGCTGATTGATAGGTGATTCACCGCTGATGAGCTCCTTCAACCTCGCCATAAGTTTCGTTGTTTGACCGCTAAAACCGCCTACAACAATAACATCTGGTGACCTGCGCTCCAATAGACCCTCAAATTCTTTCTTGTTATCTTCGTCAGATAGATTGTCGAGCTTGGAATGTTCTCGGAGACGACCGCCGTCGTCTAAGAAAACGAGCGAGATAGCGTCAACTTGCGGATCACCTTTACCCCATGATACAGCAAGCACGGAGGGCGTTTGACCTTTCTCCATTTGAGTAGTCCTGAAAGGTTGAACGTTGATGCGCTGAGGGGCTTTGAGTTTCGTTTGTTACGTGGAAATATACATACGGACCTCTTCTAACACTTCACCACAGTTCGCAGCAAGGAAGTCCTCGACCTCTTCTCTGATCCATTCTCTCGCCCATTTGCTGCCGGCAGGGAGCAGATATTTCTCCATAGCCTCACGCACCACTTCAGCTCTCTGATCATTCCACGCTTTCGCAGTATCACTATAGCTATCTGAAGAGTACGCGTCAACTAGGCGCTGTTGAAACGCATGCTGCTTCTCCGTAGGCAGGTGAATGTCCACCGTGACGAGGTGGTCCGCTTCGGCCGCGAGGATATGAAGAAACTGGGGTGACTCTGTCATGAGAGTGATTGGCTTGTCCAGAAGATATTTGAAGTTCTGCGGCGTTGTTAATACTAAAACTCTATATTTAATGGCGATAACACCTACATAATATTTATGATGATCGTCAATTTTGCTGACGCCCTTCTCTGTCGGTGAGACAGAAACCCGTGCGTCCGTTTTAAAATATGACCTTATCTCTTTGCGAAGCAAAGGATCCCGTCCGAGTTCAGTAGCAACGATCATACGTGCGCGCTTCAGGACATCCTCAACGGGCAAGCCACGAGTGGCGTCCATGTCTGTGTATTGTTCAGCGTAAGCAAGAGGGGGGACATCGGGGTCCTCTGGAAAAGTCAACTTTCTATCCGAAAAAAAGTTGAGGACAACGTTATGTGGAGCAATGCCGAAATCTCGAGCCAACCGAGCTAACGGCGTTTTCTTCGCAATTTCGTATGCAGATATACGACTGGGCATTTTCATCTTCTTTTCCTCAGGTTCTTCGTCGTCATGAAAGCGAAGGGCAGTGGCGTCCGCCTTTTGGTCCTTGTATTTCATGCTTAACCATTCAGTGGTGTCTGCCACAACTTCGATACTGTCAATAGCAGAACGTATGTCGTTCTCGAAGTATTCGTCTGTGACAGCCAACCGCTGGTAAGCGTTATCAAGCAACTTCTTCCGTTCCACAAGAGCACGATATCTCTGCCCAAGAGCATAAACACGCCAAAGTTCATCGCGCCTGAGAAGCTCAACACTGCCTCTCGCAAGGGTAGCATCGAAATATGAAATATAGTCCCGGCGGTGGGTATAGATGTAGGGCACCTCGAGATTCTGGCAAAGAAGATAATCCAGAGAAGTTTGTACCGCCATAATGAGTTCCGCTAGAAGAGTAGAATATTTTGCGTCTGGAAGGAAGAACTCTGTTTCGATGCGACGGGATATACGTAATGCAACCCATTCGGACGCGGATGAAAGTTCAGAGCGGGGGAAAGGGGGATTGTTGACCATGGTCACCGACTCGGACAGTGCAGATGTCACAAGTTGCATGCGCTCTGGTATGTCTTTTGCGCGGATCCAATCATCATCTTCAGTTAAAAGCCGTGCGCGTATTTCAGAAGGTTCAAAGACCTAAGAATGCCCAGTCGAGCCCCAGATATACATAAACACAGAATACAACTCACATCTTGATACCTCATTTCAGGTTTAGACGCGATATCATCTGCCGCAGCAACGTCGTCTTCCTCAAGTGCCCAGTCGTAATCTGTGCCATCCCCAAACACTTCAAAAATTTCGTCCCAAGCACTCCAACCGCAAAATTAGGCTGGAAAATATTTTTAAGAAATAATAGACTCACCTCGCGTCTATACCGACCATATCTGGCCTACCAAGTGCTTTGCGTCGTTCCCTCTCAATCCTCAATCGCTCCTTCCTACGCTCTTCGCGTTCCTCCTCGCCAAGGTCACCCATGCCATCATCGTCCAGATCATCATCGATGAAGTCGTCATCCATGTCCACATCATCATCCAAATCTCGGCCCGCCACACGATCATCGTCCCAAATACCGCGTACATCGTCTGTCGTTGGGACATCAGCTCCCTGATCGTCTTCCTCATCGGAAAAGTGATCGTCAAGAATGGATTTAAACGTTTGTTTGTCTCTCGATTCCACGGGTGATTCGGATTCACGACCTCGTCGTAGACGAGTGAGCTTGTTCTTACGTGTTATCCGAGTGCCAGTGTTTTCTTCCAACAGATCAAGGTCATCTTCCTCCAAGTCTTCTTCAAGAGCTGTGTAAAAGTATAAGTGTAATATCGATATGGTGCCACAACCAAGTCCCACCTCTATTCCGCCGCCTACGCTTCTTGCGTCTACGGCGCTGCGCGGCCTCTTCACCGCTTCCCTCATCATCATCTTCATCATCATCTGCAATAAAACCTTCTCTTACACGACGTTCCTCCTCTTCATCTTCTTCAGGCTCCTCAGAGCTATCGTCTGATACCATGGTTGGTTCGCCATTGTCTGCATCAGACCCAGCCGCCATCATCTCGTGCTCCTGGTGAAGATTGTGGGGGTGTTCATTTTCTGTCAGTTCCTCTGAAATTAGTTGTCGGCTCTCGAGGTTTGGGGAAGACATGCAGATAAGTTCGAAGGCAACCCTGGAATGGCAGGGTGACTAATCATACGAACATCTACAAACTTTACGTAATCCAAGTATTGCAGCAGCCAGCTCTGGCTGCTTTACACAGGAAGGGATGCATTACTCCCGTAGAACCATATGTAATAAATATTTATCTGACCACTCTACCGACAACACAAATGGGCTGTTACGCTTACATAAGTCATGAAAGCTTCACAGGTTATCACGTGTTTGGTTGATTACATAACTAACGATTCACTCAGGCCCGGAATAGCGGCGCAAGCCAGCACCACCAGCCTGAGTCTAATCAGTGGAAAGCTCATTGGCATGTTCCGGGACCTTTGTCCCCTCGCTCTGAGGTTCTCATCTGCCTCTGAGCTCCTATTCGAGGCCCTCGCCTCACTACTCACGTTGACCTTGTCGACATCACAGCCTGTGTGTTGACAGCCCAGAGCTGTCTGCAGGGCATTGTTTCGGTGTCTCCTTCAGCTTTGCGTCATTGTGTCTCACTTGGTGCGCATTTTTTCCTTTTTGTTTTGTACCACAGTGGGAAAGGTACAGTTGCTACCCTGCTGTAGCGCTCTGACCATTCCCGCCAGTTCTTTTTGTCATAAATTGCTTTGCACTTTTATCATTCCCCAATGCTAGAAGAACATGTCAATGAGGACTCAACAAATACAATCCAAGAGTCAACAGAGATGTCACCAATACTTGAACAGAACATCACAGCTCAGTGTGTGGGGTTCCTTGCACGATTCAGAAGCAGAGAGCTTGACAAAGGAGATGCAACAGTTGGCATTGTTGGATTTATTGGACAGTCCAAGACCTGCACAGGACAGTTCAGAACTGATTCAATCAAATCCTACTTGCACATCCTTGACTCAGATGAGCAAGATAGTAGCCTCACTGTTGATGTCTCCCAGAAAGAAGTCAAACCCAATCATGCTGATGAACCAAGACAAGAATCTGTACATGGTGCAGGTGCAGGAAAAAGAAGCAGGACAGGTCAGGAAGGGGACAGACTTCATGAATGACATGTGCAAAGGAGGGATGGATTATTGTTGCCGTGGTCTGGCTTTAAGCCAGCTCTTAAGCCGCAGCCGGACTGAAGCTTCGGCTCAGCAGCAATGGCTTTCTAATGGCTCAGGCTTCAGCTCGAGCTTTGGGCTCAATTTGAAGCCGGTCCGAGCCAGGCTGTGGTCACAGGTGGTGCCACAACCACACCAGAAGTCAATACTTCCGGTGCGGCTGTGTCACCATCAAGTACAGCGATGATGGCCCCATCGTTGGGGCAGTGGTATGCCCCAACGATGGTAATGGTGCCACAACCACACCAGATGTTGATACTTCTGGTGCGGTTGTGTCACCACCGTTGTGACAGCACCCACGGGTGCTGTCACTGTCGACAGCAGCACGGCCCCATTGTTGGGGCAGTACCACTGCCCCAACGACGGTAGTGGTGCAACCACACTGGAAGTATTGACTTCTGGTGTGGTTGTGTTGCCGCCACTGTGACAGCACCAACAGCAGTGGCTGGCGCTGCCACAGTGATGCCACGGCGGCCAAGCTGCATCTGCAGCTTCAGCTAGCTGCGGCTCACGCCAGCTAGCCAGCTAAGAGCCGTTGGCTGGCTAGCTGGTCTGAGCCACAGCTAGCTGAAGCTTTGGCTGCAGCTCAGGATTTTGACCCTGGCTTTTTGAGCCGTAGCTGCGGCTCAGCTAGCCATTAAGCCAGCTAGCCAAGCCGCGGCAACACTAGGATGGATCAAGTGATGAAGAAGCCAACCATGACACCAGGTCTGTGCATGACACATCTGTCTCCCTTGGGAAATCAATCAATCCTTGGCACCATCTCGACTCTCTCCAGAACTCCATCAGACTCAACAGCTTCTCAAGTGTTTTTCCAGAGACTACAGAGCAGTCTAAACATCCATCATCATCTTGGACGAGCACCCTGAATTTCCTGATTCGGAATGGCACAACATCATCAGGGGTAGTGTTACAGACTGATTTATTGACTGGGTCAGAATTCTCCTTGACTAGTGTATGGTACAAAACCCCGATGTTAACAACATGTGTGAAAATACTGACCTTAAAATGGCATGTTAAACATTGTTGAAAAGTAGCAAACATTCCAGAATGCTGTAAAATGTATCCTGTAAGTGTTAAAGACCAGGTCAGACGTGAGGTCGGATTTGGTTGGAGCTCTCCTTGACCAAAGTTGGAAGTTCGCGATGTTTGGAAATGTGCAGAATATTGGATGACTTGGGAGTCAGAGATCTGAAAACTGATCTATACGGGCATTGGCTTCAACTTATGGGTTGTGCCCTCTTGGATTTCTGGTGCCCTGGTATTTCGGACTGAAGACTGGATGAAATTATCAGAGTTCCGATAGTCGGATCTATTTGAAAGGGATCAGTGACAGATAGTATGTTGAGACTTATTGAAGATGAGCAGAAGATTTTGGGTGTTCGGGGGTCAGGGTAATTAATGCGGGGAAGGGATAGGGTAATGATAATAAATATCAAGTAAGAATTGAGCTTTATGGAAAAGCGAGTGTAATCAATGAATGGATTTTGGAATGTTGGAGATGTCAGAGTCGGAATAATTGGAATACTGAATAAAGGTTGAAAGGATAAAGGCTTTGTTGCTGATAGAACTTGGCATGATGAAGTGTAATAAAAGATACAGTGATATAGGGTTTGGCAAGATGTATCAAGTATAACAAGATATACAAGCTAAAGAAAGCTTGAACAGGAAAAAGTGTATTTAAAGGAATATGTGGAATTCTGGGAATTGGAAACAAAGAGATAAGGTGCCTGATACGGAGTTCTGAAATCAGAGCAAATATGGAAATCGAGATAGAACGTATGGGGATAAGATCAAGATGGATTGTGACTAAGAATGATAAAATGGGGGTATATTGGAAAAAAGGTGGAAAAGGGCTTATCGGGATGCAGAAAACATCGGAATAACAGAAGCCGGATCTGGGATCTAACAATGTTACAAGGTGTTGCAGCAGCAAATAGCAGCTTAAATTGACCATATGGCATCAGTGCACCAGGGTTGTGGCTATAGTAGCTAGTAAATTTTACTAGTAGCCTGATTTGACATACCTACCCGGTCCACTTGTGATGTAAGAATGTAGATTATTACTGTAGCATATATGCTACTATTTAGAGAATATAAGTCACCAGAGTGACTTATGGCTCAGATTATGTAAAGCTGCCCACTAGGGGCGCCTGTAGATAGTGGACAACTATACAGTTGTCCTCAACTAATTAGATAAGCAACTTTAATCTTACTTGTAACCACACGCATCACAGACACCAATAAACTTATTGGCTCAGTCTGTTTGTGTGACAGCATTTAGATTCTTACACTTTTTTGACTGCCAAGTTATTGGCAGTATTGTGATAAATCAATAGAAGATCAAACTGATCTTTTTACCCAAGCTGACGAGTTTAACAGTCACTGGAAGTCTTGGAAACAGTAAACAGACATTTACTGTTGATTTTTCCAAAATAAATAGAAGAATGCCACAGTGTGGCTGATAGATCATAGATCTATGACTTTGATAAGAACTCGAAGCCGAACGTCTAGATCCGGAGAGGATCAAGATATGTCTGGAGCCACAGCCAAAGGCCCAGACAGGAGAGCTGAGACTGCCCACAATGTGGACAGGCGAATGGGAACGCTGATGAGGATAGCTAGTCCTTGTAGAACTACGATGCCCATAGCTTCCGACTCCATGAGTCAAAAGTGAGTATTGGCGGATCTAAGGAGATCCATGCTGGAGGAATCAGAAACAGATGAAATATCACCTGTTAAGAAAACAAGAAGAACTTCGACCAGGTTGAAGTTACGATCGCCTCTCGATGAGTCAAGAGAAGTGCCTACAAGTGACACTGACAAGTCGCCGGGAGTGCGGATGTCCTAGCTGCCATATGTTCAAGAACATCGCAGATCGTGAAGTTTGCCATCCCAAACAGGGACGGAAGAGCATGGGTCGATACACTGGGAAGACGAAACCCGGCAATATGAGCATACAACTGGACATATTGCCTGGATGATTACGGCCCTCAAAGAGAGCCATAAACATGTAGGTACTATGCGTGATGTGAGTCAACGAGCGGCTGAGGCAGCTCGTGCAGCGGACAATGCTGCAAACCAACTCCAAACCCTGGGAGATGGTATGGAACTGTTAATACAATCCCTGGAGGAAGTACCAGGACCTTAATGTGGAAAGGCCCCCGAGCGTGGAAACAATCCCAATAGGGATCATGAAGTTGACAGTGAGGCTGAGAAGGCTTGCAAGAAATGAAATAGACAGAGAATGCCACCTCCGTCTGGACCTAGCAAGAGGAATGGTCCTCGTGAAGCGAGCACTACCCTAGAGCAGGATAGCGTCAGTACGCACCAGCATACTGAGGAAGAGATGGATCATGAGCTAGAGGCTCACGATAGAGAAAATATCCACAAAGGAATTTGCAGATTGAAAAGGATGTACAATGAGCAAGAAGTGCTCAAAGCAGTGACCCAACAGTCACTGTGGGAGATGATGAAGTCTGACACTGATAGCATCAGTACCATGACCAGCACTCACATTAGTCTTGAATGTGAGTTTGATCACTGAGATAGGAGCGAACAGAAGGCAGCATGACGGAAACACCGTGTGCTAGAACTTCATGCTAAACACACGGATAATCTAGTCGAGGAGGCATATATTGCCTGGATCAAAGGCGATGCCTTCGAGAAACTGATCGAGTGAGTGAGTGAGAGTGGCTCGATCCGCCCTTAGTAGCAGTTATAGACTGAGGGATGCATTCTTAATGGCCGACAAATGTCGACCGCTGTATCAGATTGACAAAGACATTGCCAATCCACCAGTGCAGCAGGGCATGAGTAATCATGCGCCTCACCTGCACAGGCAGATAAAAGCGATACCATGTCTGGTATCACTAGCAGTTATGGATCCTGAACAGAGGGTTCAGGAGGTAGGAGGAAATCCATCTACATATGTAGATGGAGTTGCAAAGATGGTGCGAGCTGCCCTTGAGAAACATAAGGACAGTGAGCCAGACAAATCTGTGCTTGCTAAAGCCGGAGTAAAACTACCTCACCCAGCAGAATATGCTGGGAAAGCAGATCTTGAGGAATTCGAGAACTTCGTCTCAGGAATCCTGAGATGGCTAGGCATGAATAGTTTACTGGGGCCGTCCAGCACAGAACTCCAGCTGAATTATTTGGGCACCTGCCTCAAAGGCGAGGCATTGGAGTGATACCTTTGAAATATCGAGCATCATGATCGAGTCATAGTTGATTGGACTCTAGAGAGTGTAATCGTTGGGTTGCAACAGTGATTCCTACATGCACTCACACCTAGACATGCGTCGAACAAGTTTGACACAATCGTGCAAGGGACTAAAACCATTCAGGAGTTACTGAATGACATTACGAAGTACGCAGCGTGGATGATACATCTGCCTGATGAATATATGATCCACAAGTGGTTTGTAGCAGCGCTTTGAGAAGCACTGCATCATGAAGTCCTAAAACTGGGCTACATGACAGAATTCAGTTCAGTAACTGAATTGTATGAGGCCGCAAAGGCTGTAGAGGATGTGTCCTGATATGATATTGGATTGTGCAAGATGGAGTCTAGCAGTGCTCATGTGCTGCAAGCAAAGCCTAGTTTGACAAATAGTTGAAGTCAGGCTGTTGCAAGCTCGTCCCAAGTTCCCAATACAGGGAGCTGTCCTACAGCAAAGCAGATGACATATTGTCCACCTAATGCTTGACCTCAAGCAGAGACGAGACCAAGTGTACCCCAAACAGGGGTACAAGCTACACAAAGAGCTGGAGCGGGAGCTCCCCCCGCTTCTCGCCCTCCACAAAAACCCCCTGGAGGTTCAGGAGGTCAAGGACATAGCACAGAGCTAATGTGCTATGAGTGTGGACAAGTTGGGCATATCAAGCCCAATTTCCCACAGTGGAAGAACAAACTGTGCATAGCAGGTGCATGGTTAGAGGAAGTGGTTGAGCACTCAGGGAGTGCTCAAGAAGGGGAGGAGGAGCCACAAAGCGGCAAATTAGATGAGTGAATGGATGTCCAGGACAACCATGAGAGTGAAATCAGCAAACTAGTCACTGATTACCAGTTGGAACTCATCCCCTATCAATGGGATGATGACGACGATACGAGAACGCAAAGCTCATATCGAGCGGATGGAGTATGTCTGCTAGGAGGATCATATAAAGAAAGGCAGCACATATATGCAGCACAAAAACCAACTACCACAATTAGTGGTGGTTTAAGTCGAAACAATGACTTCCATATCCATGCGGGAGTCATAGATAGGACCATTGAGCCTATCTATGATCATTGGTTCAGACCACATGATAAGATGTGCCCCAAACGGGCATGTATAGACAACCAGACAATCTCCGGGTATTGGGAGATTGGTGGAGTCAGAGCCCACTGTCTATTAGACAGCGGGTGTGAGGGAGTCATGCTCTCTCCAGACTTCATACGTGCCGTAGGCATCAAAACGTTTGAACTCAAATGTCCTATTGGTCTACAGCTAGCATGTGTTGGCAGTAAGTCGACCATCAACTACAGAACACACACCAATATCCACTTTGGTGAGCACAATATTGAGGAATACTTCGATATAGTGAATGTAGATTACTACGATGCAATACTAGGAACACCATTCCTACGTAAATTAGGGATATCCCTCGACTTTAGAGGTGAGGGATGCATCCGTATGGGAAAGGAAGTAATTCTGAACCATGTGAATGCCTGGGAAGTGCAGCTGGACTACCAGGACCTGGCTGAATGCAGGACTTGGATTGCGAGCCTTAAACCCAAACCAAGCCACAAGCCATGACTTGCAAATGGCTCCTCATTACAAGTGGGGCCATCAATGAGCTCGCCAGATGAGAGGTGAGACAAGGGAAAAGCAACAGAATATCGACATTGGTCTACCTGACCAATGTACTGACGGAAATACTGATGGGAGTACTGGCACCAATCAACTGTTATTAACAGCTGATGACTTTCCCCCACTAAGGGAAAGATGGGAGCTAGAGTTCACAGACCTCTTTGGAGGTGTGCTGTTAGAACTTCCTCCTTGGAGGGAGATCAACCACGAAATTAAGTTCATGGATGAAACTAAACAGTTTCATTATCGATTACTGAAGTGCCCGGAAGCACTTCGAAATGAACTGATCGACAAAGTTGACCAGTATACCACCACTGGTTGGTGGGTAGCAGCGTCAGTACGTTCTGTAGCACCAGCGCTATGCATTCCAAAGAAAAACGGAAAGCTCAGAACAGCAATAGACCTACATCTACGCAACGACAACACAGTGAAGGATATTACACCCTTCCCAGACCAGGATACGATCTGACATGACGTAGCTTGTGCCATGTACCAATCCAAGCGTGACATGTCCGACATGTATGAACAAATATGTGTAGTTGAGGAGGACATCGATAAGACGGCCTTTGCGACCATATTCGGCATGTTCAAAAGCTGGGTTATGCAGATTGGCGATTGTAATGCGCCATCTACATTTCAACGTCTCATGACGTTGATTTTTCATAACCAAATTGGTTGATCAGTCCACATATACTTGGACATATATTCATCTATTTGAGCTCTATTGAAGAGCACGAGAAACACCTTAGAAAGGTGTCTGAAATATTATGTGAGGCACATTTGTTCCTCAGTGGAAATTGATCCAAGATTGATTTGTATTCACCTCGCATGGAATGTCTTGGTCACATAATAGATGACAAGGGCATACATGCCGACATAGATAAAACAGAGAAGGTTCAAGGTTGGAGAAGACCTCGAACATTTAACGATCTCCAACCATTTCTAGGACTCATTCAGTATCTGGCACCATATATGCCAGATTTGATGGCATATACAACTCCCTTATCAGGAAGTGCATGCAATAATAGGATGTTTCAATGGACGCCCTTGATGGATAAGTGTTTTGAATCCATCAAAGCACTAGTGTTTAAGGCTCCAACTTTGAAGCCTATAAATCACGCTAGTTCAGAACCTATTTGGGTTGTGACAGATGGTTCCAAATCTGGAGTTGGAGCAGTTTACAGACAAGGTCCAGACTGGATGACTTGTCATCCAGCAGGGTTTCTTTCAAAGAAATTCAGTCCCGCACAACAGCATTACAAAACGCATGAGCACGAGACAATTGCTATCCTTGAAGCACTTATGAAGTGGGAGGATAAGCTCCTAGGTTGCCAGTTCACACTGGTGATGGATAACAAAGGCCTCGAATACTTCGAGACACAACAGCATCTGTCTGACAGACAGGTGCGCTGGTGGGAGTTTTTCTCTAGATTCAATTATACCACGGTACATGTACCAGGGGTGGAGAACAAGGTAGCCAACTGTCTGTCGCGCTACTATGAGAATGACAAGCAGGGTGAACATCACCCAGCAGAAGAATACGTCAACGCAGATGCATGGCTAGACCTGGAAGGAGAATTTCTCCCAACGGATCGATTCGTAGAAATACGAATGGCTGCAGCACAATGGTTGCAGCGACTACAAGAGGCGACAGAGCAGCGGGTCACAGACGCGCAGCAGATGAAGAAAGCAAGGGAAGTACTTCCCACACAGGTGGAAGGTAATGAGGAGGACAATGTACTAGCTACAGCATCAGGTGCAGACTCTGAGAGTCTACGTTCACATGTAGAATGTGAGTTTGACCTAAAAAAGGCTGTAGCCAATGGCCCAATACTCAAGAAAGTATTGGCAAATCCTGAGGCTCACCCCAGATTCAGGTTCAATAAAGACATTGTGTGTCTTCCCTGGGAAGTTTTTTCCAAGGGGAGGAGAATGGTTGAGATAATTATTGATCATGCACATAGAGTAGTTGGCCATTTTGGACAATTCAAAACCGACAAGTACATCAGGTGATTGTACTGGTGGTCAGGAATGGCAGCCAACATAGAGTTGTTCTGTGGATCCTGTGCAGCCTGTCAGGCTGCAAAGAAGGACAATAGATGACCAGCAGGGCTATTGCATACCCTGCCGATACCTGATAGACCATGGCAGTCTATCAGAATGGACTTTGTTGGTCCATTGCCAGAATAAAAGGGTCACAACTATTCACTAGTCGTGATTGACAGACTCACATCTATGGTGCATTTAGTGCCATCTACGACATGAGTTACTGTGCGACAAGTCACATGGTTATACCTCAAAGAGGTAGTACACCTGCATGGAGTACCTGAGTTGATTGTTTTGGATTACGACTCCAAATTCACCTCCATATTTTGGAGGGAATTGCAGCATATAATGGGCACGAAACTGCTCATGTCCACAGCATTCCACCTGCAGACGGATGGAGCAACAGAAGCAAATCGTTCTGTAGGTCAAATACTCCGCACTGTAGTACAGAGTGATCAGAAGGATTGGGCTGAGAAATGCCCAATGGTAGAATTTGCACTGAACGGTTCAGTCAGTGTGACCACAGGATACGCACTGTTAGAACTGAACAGTGGATACTTGCCCTGTATTGGGCAAGTACTATCAGTGGATACTACTTTTAGAGGAGTACGGCAGTTCGCACAACAAGCATTGTGGAACCTAATTGATGCTCATGATGCAATCATTGCAAGTCAAGTACAGCAGACAGATACTGTGAATATCAGATACCGTCAGGGAATGACGTACGAGGTTGGACAGCTAGTATATCTGTCTACAAAGAACCTGTCCTTACCTAAAAAACAGGCAAAGAAACTAGTGCCTAATTATATTGGGCCATATCAAATTGTCAAGGTGGACAATGCCACCTCCAATGTGAAACTTGAGTTACCTCCAGAGCTCATGGCTTGGAGGATATTTCCAAAGTTTTATGCAAGTCTAATCAGACCGCATATACCTAATGATGATGAGTGATTTCCTCACCATGATGTAAATTACATTTATGACTTTGGGAAGGAAGACGAACCCAAATGATTCATAGATGAGATACTGGCTCATCGCTGAACTATAGACTTCAAGTTGGAGTTGCAAGTGTGGTGGACATTGGGAGATGTCACCTGGGAGCCGCTCTCTGTATGCAGAGAGTTAGAAGTGCTAGATGCTTATCTAGAGCTGAGGGGAGTTAGGAAGCCGTGAGAGCTTCCGAATCATGCCCTATAGGCATGATAGCGGCAATAAGTGAGTCCTTTAATAAAAGGACTCAACACAAACATACATCATGTCAGCGATTCGTGCAACGTGATGCAGTCATGTGAATAGGTCTTGTGACATAGTGGTTGCGCTTGCCTTAAATTTAAGTGATGATTTTATTGCCACTTCAAGGTTTCTTGCCACCCACTTCCACACCTGCACCAGTGCGAGTGTACCAGTGACAGTACACATGGACGGTGAAGCGTCCCACCAACACCTCTCAGCAGAGGCACTACCTAGTGCCTCTGAGCAATTTGCTATGCTCCAAAAGGAGCAGAGCTGGACTGTGCATGGCATCAAGGATGCCATTGCTATTATACATTGCGACTCCTGCCCGGAGTGCAATGCATATATGCAGCACTTCCTGCAAGCTGCAAAACTGCAGCTTATCAACCCCTGAATGTGCAACATTGAACACACATTAAAAGTGGCTTGGCCACCATTACTCACTGAAATGGCACATCCTTTTATTACACTAGAGGCAGGGAAAAATTTTCCAGATGGGAAAACCATGAGGAAAATCTTGAGAAATGGTTGGGTTTGCCAATGATTTTCTGAACAGGAAAATTAAGTGAAAATCTCATATTTGCCAAGGATTTTCTGGCTCTGGGAAACTTTCAGAAGATCTCTTGGAATTTCTTGGGACAACATTCAGTAAAAACATGGGAAAATCATGGGTATGACAAAGCTTTTCTGATTAGTCAAATTCTTGGCAGACTGATGGTTTTCCGAAGATTTTCTGAGCCCATCAAATTTTCAGAAATCCCTAGCAATTGCATCATTAAAATCAGCAGAAAAAGTATGATTTTCCTGGCATTCCATGATATGGGGAATTCCAAGGAAATCTATTATTTTCTGGGTGTAGCAAATCACCATGGAACTCACGTGAGAATGCATATGCTTCTCTAGATGTTCTAGACAGGAAACTGAATGGAAAATTGTATGTATTTCTGCATTTTTCCCAAGCGGGCAAATGGGTCTAAAAATACAAGAATATCAGAAAATTAAGTCAAGTTTTTCTGGGTCAGGAAAATCTTAGGAATGTGTGAATCGGACTGAATTGGGATGAATCGGACTGAATCAAATGAAATCAGACTGAATCAAACGACATTTGGACTGAATTGGAATGAATTGGAATGAATCAGACAGAATCGGACTGAGTTGGAATGAATTGGAATGGAATCAGAATGAATCAGACTGAATCAGATACATTCTGATTCATTCTGATTCATTCTGATTCCGTCTGATTCATTCTGATTCATTCTGATTCATTCTGATTCAGTCTGATTCATTCTGATTCAGTCTGATTCTGATTCTGATTCTGATTCTGATTCATTTCTGATTCCATTCTGATTCATTCTGATTCAGTCTGATTTCATTTCTGATTCATTCTGATTCATTCTGATTCATTCTGATTCATTCTGATTCATTCTGATTCATTCTGATTCATTCTGATTCATTCTGATTCATTCTGATTTCATTCTGATTCATTCTGATTCATTTCTGATTCATTCTGATTCATTCTGATTCATTCTGATTCATTCTGATTCATTCTGATTCATTCTGATTCATTCCATTCCAACTCAGTCCGATTCTGTCTGATTCTTCCAATCCATTCCAATTCTGTCTGATTCATTCCAATCATTCCAATTCAGTCCAATTCATTCCAATTCAGTCCAATTCATTCCAATTCAGTCCAATTCAGTCCAATTCAGTCCAATCCATTCCAATTCAGTCCAATTCATTCCAATTCATTCCAATTCTGTTAAGGACGTGGTAGCCTCTTCCCAGGAGAAGGTACACGAGCTCCAGTCAGAGCTCAATACACTCCATGCTGCTCCTGATACGGAGAGACAGCTTAATAATGAAATAGCAGATAAGTTATCTGCCATGAAGTCGACACAATTGGCACCGACTATAATCAATCTGACATCGCTGCCAGACTCGGTGACACTGGAAACAAATCAAGGTGTCCTGAGTTGGGAAATGCTTGGGACATCCTCTGGAAAGCTATCATGTTAACATTGTGTATAGACTTGTAACATGATTGTTTTATTTAATATGGCCCAGATATGTAAAGCCAGACATACATGGAACAATTAAAATGTTCATAGCATGTATTGCACATTATCACAGGATGTTTTATGCATACACTGAAAAAGGCAATATCATGAACACATCCTGTGAAAATATGGAATACATGCTATGAATATCTTAATTTTTCCATGGATGTCTGGCCTTGAAACACATCTGGGCCATATTAAAGAAACAAGCATGTTACAACTCTGTATACAATGTTAACATGATAACTTTCCAGAGGATGCCCCCACCATTACCTGACTCAGGACATCTTGATTTGTTTCCAGTGTGACGGACTCAGCGGGTCCCTCTCTGCCAACTACTGGTGCTTCACCGGTAGGACCAACTTGATCTGGTCGCCAGACCACATCCATGAAGTGAGCGTTAGCGGCACCATACCCTGCGTTGCTGAATGCCCGCATCACCCCGGCCATAGGCGACCCCACCTGCAACGCAGATGGGATATTTACCCTGCCCATTGGGCAAAGCACCACACCCCAATGTGGTGCACACAAGCTGTCAACCCACAGAGTGATTTGACACCTGCCAGCTCAATGACCCTAAGTTCATTGAGCAGCTTACGCTTGTGCACGCAACATTTGCCATGTCGCACAGCACGCTATCATTAAGTGTGCTGATCGTGAGCAATGCCTGGCTACTTGAACACCAGCGTTTGAGATTGCTCATGACACGCCTCCCAACCTTAGGGATGCATTACGCACAATAGAATACTCCCCAGAGGGAGTATTGCCCACTATTTGTGGGCTTATGGATAACACCCTCCAATTGGAGGATGTGGATGTATGGGTTTGGCTTAAACTCATTAAGCCAAAGAAAGACAGCCTAGTCTTTCTTCAAAAACTCACGGAACTGTTTATAGTCTGTGGCCAGTGGGCCAATCTGGCCAGTACATGCTGGCGGCAAGATCTCCCGATGCTATTGTCTACTAGTGTCAAGAAGGCGTTTGAATGGAAACACCCCCATGTGGAGACATTGCTCGATGAGCTATCCCAGTGGCTAGGTACCTACGCAGGGGTAGATCCTGCTAGGGCTCTAGTAAATATAGAGCCCTACTTCGTGCACAAGCAGAGCAAGGTCTGCTACAACGAGACTGCGCAGAGGGTGCTCGACGATACTGGCCTTCATATACCTACCCCTGCGCATCCCCCAGGGGTTTGGGGATCATCTAGCATGTCCAAGGACAATTCGTCGCTAGACAGATGAGGCAGAGGGCCTCCCCACTCACAGGCATGTACGAACGTGCCATCGATGGGACCCCACTCCATCTGCTCCCCCGCCTGCTTCCACTCACATTGCAGAGGACAATCCTATGGAAGTTGACCCCGCTGACTCCCTCTACTATGACAACTCCATCAAAGTAGCTGTGCAGTCTTCCTCGACTGCACCTGTACTCATATATGTTGATCCCCCATCAGCATAAAATTGCCCAAACCTCCCTGAGGTTGGTCTGTGGGGAGGATGTAAGAATGTAGATTCTTACTGTAGCATATATGCTACTATTTAGAGAATATAAGTCACCAGAGTGACTTATGGCTCAGATTGTGTAAAGCCACCCACTAGGGGCACCTGTAGATAGTGGACAACTATACAATTGTCCACAACTAATTAGATAAGCAACTTTAATCTTACTTGTAACCACATGCATCACAGACACCAATAAACTTATCAGCTCAGTCTGTTTGTGTGACAGCATTTAGATTCTTACATGTGATGTTTTCAGATCAGAAGATTTCCATTGTCTCCCACCTTCTTGAACTGAAGCTCCTTCTAGCTTGTTGGACCTGAGGGAGAAACCAAACATCCACTCCCTGATCATACAGAAGATTCTTGTACTGGATGAAGAGGTTAATCTTGTGGCCCCCATCTTGAAAAATTCTGGTCATGCAGTCAGACATGGTTGAGACTCTGCAGATCACAGTAGTTACAGCACCCTCACAGATGAGCAGTGAGCTGGACTGGGCATGGTAGTTCCCTGTACAGTTTTTAACTGTTAAAAACACCCCAGAGTGCCTGGGGGCCATGCCCCCCACCCCCCCTTTTTAACAGTTAAAAACAGCCATGTAAAACATCACTGAGGGCAGGCTGTTGATTAACAATGTGTGTAAATATCTATGGAGTTTTATACTGTACACTATCCTTGACCAGAGTTGTCAGATATTGGGATATTTGGATGTCCGGGGATATTGGAAGACTCGGAGAATCTGGAGGATTGAGGTGGATCTACACAGGCATTGGCTTCAACTTATGGGTTGCACCCTCTTGGATTTCTAGTGCCCTGGTATTTCAGATTTCTTGACTGGTTGGAGTTATTGGAATACCAATCGTTAGGTCTGTACAAAGATTAGTAACAGATGAACAAGTCAAGGGTTAACAGATCATGAGCGGAAGAACATGGAATATTTGGAGTTTGGAACAATCAATGTGGGATGGATGAGGGGTAAGGGTAAATGAATCTTGAGTGAGGGTAATGCTTTATGGAAAAGCAAGTAATGTTAAAGAATGGAATTTGGAAGTCGAAATATGATGTTCAGATCAGAATGTGTCGGAATATCAATATAATGATCAGTTGTATACAGGCATATATGTTTGAACAATATACATGATTATGACATAGGAAGAGGTACTTAAATATACAAACTTGGTCTGTTGAGTCAATATACAAGCTAAAGAAAAGCTTGAGTAAGGGAAGCATTTTAAAGAGTATGTGGAATTCCAAATCGGTACGGAAGAGATAAGGGTGCATGATATGGGATTCCAAAATCAGAGTCAATACAGAAATCAAGATAGAACATACAGGGATAAGATTGAAAGTGGATTGTGACTAAGAATTATCAAATGGGGGTATATCAGAATAAGCAGAAAAGGGGCTTATCAGGAATGCGGAAATATTGGAATAATGGAAAGCAGATCTGGGATCTAACAGGTAGACCAATCAACCTCAACAAGGTGCTCTCCACTATGTATGTCATTGGGGCAGATTCCAAGAGAGTCAAACATATTGGTATGCTTGAACTATGGATTGGAGCTTCAGTACCTGTTTGGAAAGTCACCTCTCAAGGTGAATGGGGACGAGCATGGGATAGAGCATGCGAAGCCCTCTTATTCATCTTCCCTCACACTATGCAAATATGGAGCTTATATCCACAGATTGTTCAGGGCCTATCAAACTCGATTCCATGAGAGAGTCATTCTATTTGACCAAGCAGCCTGCAGCAGAGCTGCATACAGAAAGGACATCCTCTTGTCTGACTTCTCTCAGTTTGACAATGTCAAACTTATGCACACCAGTCCCATGGGGTCTGGATTCCCCAGCAGTGACACGAGCAGTTCCACCAAGTCTCTCTCCAAGGTCAATGAAGTCTGCCATAGATACAATTCGGAAAATGGATGCCTGAATGGCTCCAAGAAGTGCAGATATCAACATGTCTGCTCCTCTTGTAAGCAGCCTGGACACACCAATGACAGGTGCATGGAAAAGGTGTGCACAGACTGAGATGGGCCTTACAGCAAAGAGACTTTGGTGGGCAAGAGATTTTTTGTGGGAAAATCACGAGGTTGGAGAGTCCCCATCTGCTTTAGCCATGGAGACTGCCCCACCAGTTCCATGCCCTCCTCAAAATGAACTTCAAAATGATATTGGTCTAGAAACTATCTCCAATCACCCTCAGCTTTTCAAAATTGTAACAACTATCAACATTACTCTTTTCAAACATTTCCTCCTATCTCATCCTAATCAACCTTTTGTATGATCTGTAGAGGACTGTGAGAAGGTTTCTGGCTTTGGGCCATCACAGACAGAGAGGGATATTTGACTACATGGGACAATTCCGCTCACCCCATTTCCGATCCAGCTCACAGCCAATTTTTGTGTGAACAATGGGACATTGAGATTTTGCTTGGCCAATACTCAGAATATTTTGGCACAGACCTGCTGCCAGGAATGTACACCATGCCACTTGGAGTGGTGCCAAAACCTCATTCAGAAAAGCTTTGTCTTATTCATAGTGCAGGAAAATTCTCTTGCAACTCAATGATTCCAAGGATGCTGGTTCTGTCAAGCTTGTTGCTTGATGGGATGAGAAGCTTTGGAAAAGCACTTCAACATGCTTGCAAGATTCATGGTAGTACACCCTTAATCCTTTGGAAATCTGATGTCTCATGAGCATATCACCTAATCCCCATGCATCCCCTGTGGCAACTACACCAAATTGTAACTATTGATGGTCACAGGCACATTGATCATAGCAACTTTTTTGGTGGTCGTGCGGGGTGCTGACTCTTTTCCACTCTCATGTCTCTCATACTTTGGATTGCAGAACATGTGCTTAAGTTGCATGACCTCCTTGCCTATGTTGACGACAATCTCACTCTGTGGGATGCTTACTTGATGCAGATTAGAATGGATAGCTCTAGTAAGTCTGACCTACTCTGTGCCATCTGCTCTTTCTGCAGCAACCACCATGTTTGTTGTCACTCTGTGAGATTTCCAGCATATGGCTGGATGGATTAACTGGGGCCTCAATGTTGAACCATGCTTTTGTCCCAGTTTAGCTTCCATGTATGAAACAATGGCTGGAAAAGACCAGCCCCATCAACTTCTATGGATCAGTTGGCACATTACCAGAGACCTGTCATGGCTAGCTAATGATTTCGCTTCAGGCAATGGCATTTACCTTTTAGATGCCATTGCTTGGGGTCCCAACAATGCTGATGCCATTTTTACACTGGTGCTTCTGCACTTGGTTTTGGAATTTGGTTGCCTTGTGCTGGCATTGGTTTCTATTCCGACTTCATCACCAACACCCACCAGGACCATCTTCTTTTTCGAAGCTTTTGCTATCAGCTGTGCCATCCACATCACATCCATTACCCTTCCTTCACTGCACTGTGTTGCTGTCTTCTCCAACAACAACAATTCCATAGAAATGTTCAACACCATGTGAGCCTTTAGGCCCTACAACACCTTATTGAACTCTGTTGTCAACATTATCATCCAGCATGATATTGACCTGCATGTCTTCCACATTGCTGGACAGATGAACACTATTGCAGATGCATTATCCTGTCAGCACCTCAACCACCTTCACCAATCTTTCCTGCACATCTTGATTGTGCCTTACATGCCTCCTGCCACACTGCTGGAGGCACTTGGAGCACGATATCTTCAGTATCACTGTCGAGACAACCCAAGCACAATGTCTGGCCACATGACAAACTTATTTGCATGCACACTTATGCCCTTGGTCATGTGTTGGCTCCCTCATATAACATCACTTACTCATCTGCCCTCAATTCTTACCTGAATTTTAGTAAAACTCATGATTTCCTTGTTGACCCAACTGAAGATGCTCTTAGTTTCTTCACCATCTACATGTGCTACTATATCTAAGGCATGACACAAGTGAATCCACAGATTATCCACAGGTATACCTGTGGGTATTTCAATTTCCAGAACCTCTACCTGCATCTGGCAGGACCCAGGTATCTGAATCTGCAGGTGTGGATCACAGGTATTCACAGGTATACCCGTCAAAATATTCAATAAATTATGGATTTTATTGCGTGAGTACTTAGATACACCCTTGGTCTCAATAGGTTCATCTGTCGCAGTCTCTATGCTACCCCTCCACCATCTGCTTATCACCCACTCGGCTCACATCTGAGTCTCCTTCTCGAGGATATGAACCACCTGTGAATGAGCCTCAATAAAGGAACAAAGCTAAGCCAATGGATATTCACCATGTGCCTCCTATTGAGACTACGATTGTGGAGAGAGGGTGAGTTACAGATGGGAGCACTGTGATGAATTGGAAGAAACACACAGAAAGGTCCTTTGTTGGCTTCGGTGAGAAGCACAGGACCAAAGGCCACTAGAAGGAGAGTTATGCATTTTTACATAGACATTGGGTCAGGTGAAAGTGTACTAAGGGTAATCACAACCGTCTGTCCGAGTGCCACTATGACACCAACCACCTTGTTGGACCATTGTCTACCAAGTGCAAGGCCAGTGAATGTGTGCAGCTATGTGCATATTAATTGAGCAGAGGGAAATGGATGGGGTGAGCTTCATGTACCAAGCAGTGGAGCTGAGGTCACCCATTACTAATGTAGCAGCTTCAAATCATTGATGTTTTAAACATATGACTGTAAGGGGACATCAAGGGACAATAAGACAAATGCCTCTAACCCAAGTGTATAACAAGGCTAGCAAATATACATGAGCTATCTACTGCTTATATAGATGTATGGAATGCAGGGGCGTCTAGATAGGAAACATATCTGAAGGCTATCGACCAATCAATATGTGCAGCACTATCTATCAATCAGAGATACTCGAGATAACCTGCCGCAAGATAACTAAAGATAGAGTGTCAGGTCTGTCATGTATCCATGACAGGTGGGGAACAGACGATGATAAGGAGATAAGAAGGATGTAGTACCGGGTATGCACTCCCCAGGAGTCTACCGGACCATAGAGTCGGAACTCTGCTGTAGTAAGCGTGGAGTTCCCCTTACAATGACTATCAGCACTGTTAAAACCATACCTTGAATGTGACATGCAGTACTTTTGTATATCTTGCTTTCTATGGCCCATTTGTGTGTGATACCCGAATGCTATGAATGAAATTGGACAGCAGGGGGCAGATTACGAATACCCTACAAGTGGATCGGTCAAAACATGTAAGAATGTAGATTGTCTTAGCATATATGCTACTAATTAGGGTATATAAGTCACCAGAGTGGCTTATGGGTTGTATTATATAAGCCACCCACTAGGGGCGCCTGTAGATAGTGGACAACTATACAGTTGTCCACAGGTAATTAGATAAGCAAAGAGAACTTACTTGTAACCACACAATGTGCAGACACCAATACCCATATTGGCACAGTCTGTTTAGTGTGAATACTAAGATTCTTACACATTTTTGACTGCCAAAACTTTTGGCAGCACTGCAATAACAAAAAAGATCAAACTGATCTTTTTACCCAAACCAACGAGTTTAACACTTGCTGGAAGTCTTGGAAACATTAAACAGACATTTACTGTTTATTCTTCTAAATCAATAGAAGAATGCCACAGTGTGGCTGATAGATCATAGATCTATGGTTTTGATAAGGAATTGAAGCCAAACGTCTAGATCCGGAGAGGATCCAGATATGTCTGGGGCCACAGCCAAGGGCCCAGACAGGAGAATTGAGCATGCCCACGATGTAGACAGGCGAACAGGAACACCAATGAGGATAGCTAGTCCTCGTATCACTACGACACCCGTAGCTTCTGACTCTAGGAGTCAAAAGTGAGTATTGGTGGATCTAAGAAGATCTGCACCGGAGGAATCAGAAACAGATGATATATCGTCTGTTAAGAGAACTAAAAGAAATTCAACTAGGTCAAAGTTACGATTGTCTCTAGCTGCCGACTAGTGACACAGACAATTTTCTGGGGGTGCAAATGTCACAGCTCCCACATGTCCAAGAACATCGCAGATCGTGAAGTTCACCATCCCAAACAGGGACGATAGAGCAAGGGTCAGCACGCCAGGATGAAGAAACCCGGCGATACGAACATACAACTGGACACATTGCCTGGATGATTACAGCTCTCTTTGAGAGCCATAAACACGTAGACACTACATGTGAAGTGAGCCAGTGAGTGGCTGAGGCAGCTTGTGCAGTGGACGATGCTGCAAACCAACTCCAAACACTAGGAGATGGTATGGAACTGTTAATACAGTCCCTGGAGGAGGAAATACAAGGACCTTTGCGAGAAAAGGCCCCCGAGTGTGGCGACAATCCCAATAGGGATCGTGAAGTTGACCGCAAAGCAGAGAAGGCTCGCAGGGAGTGAGACAGACAGAGGATGCCACCTCCGTCTGGCCTGAGCACTAGAAGTGGTCCTCGAGAACCTAGTGCCACAATAGAACAAGACAGTGTCAGTACGTGCCGGCGTACTGAGGAGGAGATGGATCACAAGCTAGAGGCTCGCGATAGAGAAAATATCCACGAAGGAATTCGCAGATCAAAAAAAAACTTATGATGAGCAAGAAGTGCTCAAAGCAGTGACCCAACAGTCACTGTGGGAGATGATGAAGTCTGATGCCGATAGTGTCAGTACCACAACTAGCACTCACGTTAGTCTTGAACGTGAGTTCGATCACTGGGATAGGATCGAACATAAGGCAGCGCGACGGAAGCACCGTGAGCTAGAACTCTGTGCTAAACATGTGGATAAACTAGTCGAAGAGGCATATACTGCTGGGATCAAAGGCGAGGCCTTCGATAAACTGATCGAGTCAGCGAGAGTGGCTCGATCCATCCTCAGTAGCAGTCATAGACAGAGGGATGCATTTTTAACAGCTGACAAACGTCGACTGTTGTATCAGATTGACAAAGACATTGTCAATCCACCAGTGCAGCAGGATGTGAATACTCACATCCCCCAGCCGCACAGGCAGATACAAGCGATACTGCATGTGGTATCACTAGCAGTCACGGATCCTGAACGGAGGATCCAGGAGGTAGGAGGAAATCCACCTATGTATGTAGATGGAGTTGCAAAGATGGTGTGAGCTGCCCTTGAGAAACATAAGGACAGTGGGCCAGACAAATCCGTGCTTGCTAAAGCCGAAGTAAAACTACCTCACCCAGCAGAATATGCTGGGAAAGCAGATCTCGAAGAATTCGAGAACTTTATCTCAGGGATCCTGAGATGGCTAGGCATGAATAGTCTATTGGGACCATCCAGCACAGAACTCCAATTAAACTATTTAGGCACTCGCCTCAAGGGCAAGGCATTGGAGTGGTACACTCGAAATATTGAGCGTCATGATTGAGTTGTAATCGACTAGACCCTGGAAAGTGCAATTGCTGGGTTACAACAGCGGTTCCTTCATGCACTCACGCACAAGCATGTGTTGAATAAGTTTGACACAATTGTGCAAGGGACCAGAACCATTCAGGAATTACTGAATGACATTATAAAGTATGCAGCATGGACGATACATCCGCCAGATGAGTATATGCTCTGCAAACGGTTCGTAGCAGCGCTTCGAGAAGTGCTGTGTCATGAAGTCTTAATATTAGGCTACACAACAGAATTCAGTTCAATAACTGAGTTATATGAAGCTGCAAAGGCTGTAGAGGATGCGTCTCGATATGACATCAGGTTGCGTAAGACGGAGCCTAGCAGTGCTCATGTGCTGCAGGCAAAGCCAACTTTGACAACTAGTTGAAATCAGGCTGTGCCAAGCTCATCTCGAGCTCCCAATACAGGAAGCCATTCTACCGCAAAACAGATGATATATCGTCTGCCAAATGCTCGACCTCAAGTGGAAACGAGGCCAAGCATACCCCAAATAGGGGTACAGGCTATGCAGAGAGCTGCAGCTGGAGCTCCTGTCACTTCTCATCCTTCACAAAAACCTTCTGGAGGTTCAGGGAGTCAAGGATGTAGCACAGAGATGACGTGCTACAAGTGTGGACAGCTCGGGCATATCATGCTGAATTGCCCACAGTGGAAGAATAAACCACACATAGCAGGTGCACGGCTGGAAGAAGTGGTTGAGCACTCAGGGAGTGCTCAAGAAGGGGAGGAGGAGCCACAAAGTGGCGAACTAGACAAGTGAATGGACATCCAGGATGACCATGAGAACGCAATTGGTGAACTCATTGCTGATTACCAGTCGGAGCTCACACCTTATCAATGGGATGACAACAACAATGCAAGAATGCAAAGCTCGTATCGAGTGGATGGAGTATGTCTGCTAGGAGGATCGTATGAAGAAAGGAGGCGCATATATGTGGCACAGACACCAACTACCACAATCAGTGGTGGTTTAAGTCAAAACAATGACTTCTGCATCCACGCGGGAGTTGTAGACAGAACCATTGAGCCCGTCTATGATCATCGGTTCAGACCGCAGGATAAGACGTGCCCCAAATGGGCACATATAGACAACCAAACAATCTCCAGGTATTGGGAGATTGGTGGAGTCAGAGCCCACTGTCTACTAGACAGTGGGTGTGAGGGAGTTATGCTCTCTCCAGATTTCATACGTGCTGTAGGCATTAAGACATTCGAACTCGAACGTCCAATTGGTCTACAGCTAGCATGTGTCGGCAGTAAGTCGACCATCAACTATGGAATGCACACCAACATCCACTTTGGTGAGCATAATATCAAGGAATACTTCGATATAGCGAACATAGACTATTACGACACAATACTTTGATATAGCGAACATAGACTATTACGACACAATACTTTGATATAGCGAACATAGACTATTACGACACAATACTTCGATATAGCAAACATAGACTATTACGACGCAATACTAGGAACACCATTCCTACGTAAATTAGGGATATCCCTCGACTTTAGAGACAAGGGATGCATCTGTATGGCAAAGGAAGTAATTCCAAACCACACAAATGCTTGGGAAGAGCAGCTGGACTATAAAAACCTGGCTGAACACAAGACTCGAATCACGAGTCTTAAGCCCAAACTGGTGAGCCACAAACCGTGACTCACAAATGGCTCTTCATTGCACATAGAGCCATAGACAAGCTCGCCAGATGGGAGGCAAGACAAGGGAAAATGGAAAGAAAACCAAAGAAACATTGACGTTGCTCTACTCAACCAATGTACCGAAGGATGTACTGGCACCAAGCAACTGTTATTGACAGTGGATGACTTTCCCAAACTAAGGGAAAGATGGGAGCTAGAGTACACAGACCTCTTCAGAGTTGTGCCATTAGAACTTCCTTGGAGGGAGATCAACCACGAAATTAAGTTTGTAGATGAAACCAAACAGTTTCATTATTGGTTACTGAAGTGCCTGGAAGCACTTCAAAATGAACTGATTGACAAAGTTGACCGGTATACCACTGCTGGTTGGTGGGTATCAGTGTCTGTACGTTCTGCAGCACCAGCACTATGCATTCAGAAGAAAAATGGAAAGCTCGGAACGGCGATAGACCTACATCTACGCAATGACAACATAGTGAAGGACATTACACCCTTCCCAGACCAGGATACAATCTGGCATGATGTAGCTTGTGCCACATATTGATCCAAGCTTGACATGTCTGACGTGTATGAACAAATATGCGTAGTCAAGGAGGATGTCGACAAGACGGCTTTCATGACCATATTTGGTACATTCAAAAGCTGGGTTATGCAGATTGGCGACTGTAACACACCATCTACATTTCAGCATCTCATGACGTTGGTTTTTCGTAACCAAATTGGTTGATCAGTCCACATATACTTGGATGATATATTCATTATTTCAAGCTCTATAGAAGAGCACGAAAAACACCTTCGAAAGGTGTTTGATATTTTATGCAAGGCATATTTGTTCCTCAGTGGAAATCAATCCAAGATCAATTTGTATTCTCCTCACATGGAATCCTTGGTCACATAATAGATGACAAGGGCATACATGCTGATGCGGATAAAATGGAGAAGGTTTGAGGTTGGAGAAGACCTCGAACATTTCATGATGTCCAACGATTTCTGGGACTCGTGCGGTATCTGGCACCATATACGCCTGTTTGATGGTGTATACAACTCCCTTATCAGGAAATGCGTGCAACAATAGGACATTTCAATGGACGCCCTTGATGGATAAGTGTTTTGAATCCATCAAAGCACTAGTGTTTAAGGCTCCAACTTTGAAGCCTATAAATCACGCTAGTACAGAACCCATTTGGGTTGTGACCGATGGTTCCAAGTCTGGAGTCAGAGCAGTTTACGGACAAGGTCCGGACTGGACGACTTGTTGTCCAGCAGGATTTCTCTCAAAGAAATTCAGTCCCACGCAACAGTGTTACAAAATGCATGAGCACGAGACAATTGCTATCCTTGAAGCACTTATGAAGTGGGAGGATAAGCCACTAGGTCACCAGTTCACACTGGTGACGGATAACAAAGGTCTCGAATACTTCGAGACACAACAGCACCTGTCAGACAGACAGGTGCACTGGTGGGAATTTCTCTCCAGATTCAACTATAACATGGTACATGTACCGGGGGTGGAGAACAAGGTAGCCGACTGTCTGTCGCGCTACTATGAGAACGACAAGCAGGGTGAAAGTCACACAGCAGAAGAATACGTCGATGCCAATGTGTGGCTAGACCTGGAAGGAGAATTTCTCCCAACAGATAGATTCGTAGAAATACAAATGGCTGCAGTGTGATGGTTGCAACGATTACAAGATGCGACAGAGCAGCGTATCATAGACGTGCAGCAGATGAAACAAGCAGGGGAAGAACCTTCCACACAGGTGGAAGGTAAGGAGGAGGATGATGTACTAGTTACAGCATCGGGTGGCAGACTCAGAGAGTCTACGTTCACATGTAGAATGTGAGTTTGACCTAAAATGAGCCGTAGCCAATGGCTATGGAACAGATCCAATACTCAAGAAAGTATTGGCAAATCCTGAGGCTCACCCTCAATTTGGGGTGAGAAACAGACTGGTTTGGCCAAAGAACCAGTTCAATAAAGACATAGTGTCTCCCCTGGCATGTTTTTTCCAAGGGGAGGAGAATGGTCGAGACTGAGGTAGGGCATTCTGCCTTTTAATATTCCCACAGTTGCTTATTGTACTATAGAAAACTTTATGTACAAAATATCAGTCTATATTTGCAATACTTGCAGACTGAGAAAACTTTAGGTTATGGGGATGAACGTAACTTCAATCTGGTTGAAGTTCTTTTTGTTTTCTTAACAGGCAATATTTCGTCCATTTCTGATTCCTCTGGTGCGGATCTTCTTAGATCCGCTGATACTCCTTTCAACTCATGGAGTCGGAAGCTACGGGTGTCGTAGTTCTATGAGGACTGGATATCCTCGTCGACATATCCAGTCCTCATCGATGTTCCCATTTGCCTGTCCACCTCATGGGCAGGCTCAACTCTCCTGTCTGGGCCCTTTGCTGTGGCTCCAGATGTATCTGGATCATTCAAACTCCAATGTCCCATTTGTCTACAGCTAGCATGTGTCAGCAGTAAGTCGACCATCAACTATGGAACACACACCAATATCCACTTTGGTGAGCACAATATTGAGGAATACTCTGATATAGCGAACGTAGACTACTATGACGCGATACTGGGAACACCATTCCTAGGTAAACTGGGGATATCCCTTGATTTTAGAGGCAAGGGATGCATCCGTATGGGAAAGGAAGTAATTCCAAACCATGCAAATAAATGCCTGGGAAGTGCAGCTGGACTAAATTATTGATCATGCACATAGAGTAGTTGGCCACTTTGGGCAATTCAAAACCGACAAGTATATCAGGCGATCGTACTGGTGGTCAGGAATGGCAGCTGACATAGAGTCATTCTGTGGATCCTGTGCAGCCTGTCAGGCTGCAAAGAAGGACAATAGACGACCAGCGGGGTTATTGCATACCCTGCTGATACCTGATAGACCATGGCAGTCTATCAGAATGGACTTTGTTGGTCCATTGCCAGAATCAAAGGGTCACGACTATTTACTAGTTGTGATTGACAGACTCATGTCTATGGTGCATTTAGTGCCAACTATGACGAGAGTGACTGTGTGACTTGTTGCGTGGTTATACCTCAAAGAGATAGTATGCTTGCATAGAGTACCTGAGTTGATCATATCGGATCATGACTCCAAATTCACCTCCATATTCTGGAGGGAATTGCAGTGTATAATGGGCACGAAGCTGCTCATGTCCACAGCATTCCACCTGCAGATGGATGGAGCGACAGAACAAGCAAATTGTTCTGTAGGGCAAATACTCTGCATGGTAGTGCAGAGTGATCAGAAGGATTGGGCCGAGAAATGCCTAATGGTAGAGTTTGCACTGAATAGCTCAGTCAGTGCAACCACAGGATACACACCATTTGAATTGAACAGTGGATACTACATTCAGAGGATTACGGCAGTTTGCACAACAAGCGTTGTGGAACCTGATTGATGCTCACGATGCAATCATTGTGAGCTGAGTACAGCAGACAGATACTGCTAATATCAGACACTGTCAAGGAACAACATATGAAGTTGGACAGCTAGTTCCGATTCCCTGAGTTTACGAAGGTTAGAATTGGCTTTTACCAGTTGGACATTTCAGCTTTCAAAGAATCATGCACATTTTCTCACAATAATCCGGGATTTTGTGCTTTTGTCCACAGATTACATAAGAAAACTGTGCAAGCGGACCACAAAACACATCTCCATTTGGGTTTTTGAAAAGTTTTGGGGTCCTGGTGGTGTCACCGGGTGTTATGAGCTGGATTTCTTCTTGTTGGATTTCTTCTTGTTGGATTTCTTCTTGTTGGATGTCGGAATTGTCGGAATGTTGGAGTTCGGGATTGAAGTTGGATAGTGTTGCCGTGGCTCGGCTAGCTGGCTTAATGGCTAGCCAAGCCGTGGCTACGGCTTGAAAAGCCGGGGTCAAAATCCTGAGCTGCAGCTGAAGCTTCAGCTAGCTGCAGCTCAGACCAGCTAGCCAGCCAATGGCTCTTAGCTGGCTAGCTGGCGTGAGCCACAGCTAGCTGAAGCTGCAGATGCAGCTTGGCCACCATGGCGTCGCTGTGGCAGTGCCAGCCACAGCAGCAGCCACTGCCATTGGTGCAGCACACACCAATGGTACATCACCGTGCACCACCACCACCACCATTGTTGAGTCCAGTGACAACACCCATGGTGGGTGCTGTCACAGCGGCGGCAACACAACCACACCGGAAGTCAATACTTCCAGTGTGGTTGCACCACCACTGTCGTTGGGGCAGTACCACTTCCCAAATGACGGGGCCGTGCTGCTGTTGACGGTGGCGACACAACCGCATTGGAAGTATTGACTTCCGGTGTGGTTGTGGCACCATTACCGTCGTTGGGGCAGTGGTATGCCCCAACGATGGGGCCGTCATCGCTGTACTCAACGGTGACACAGCCACACCAGAAGTATCGACTTCTGATGTAGTTGTTGCACCACCTGTGACCACAGCCCAGCTTGGACCAGCTTCAAATCAAGCCCAAAGCTCGAGCTGAAGCCCAAGCCGTTAGAAAGCCGAAGCTTCGGTCTGGCTGTGGCTTAAGAGCTGGCTTAAAGCTGGACCGCGGCAACACTAAAGTTGGAAATCGAGACATATGGATGTTGGCTTCAACTTATAGGTTGCACCCTCTTGGATCCTTCATGTCCTGGTATTTCAGAAGGTCAGAATGTTGGAAGAGTCGGACAAGATCGGAGAGTCGGATGAGACTTAGAAATGGAAGTGAGAAGTTATTGAGTCAAGGTGGGTCAATATTCGAACTGATTAATGAGTACATTAAGGAGTCGTATATAATGAATTGATACAATCCGAATCGGAAAGATACGAACACGGAAATCCAAAACAGAGCAAAAATGAGATTGGGGTAGAAAGTAAATATCAACATAGGACCAAAGATGTAGATCTTTGATGAAAATGACTAAATATAGATGGGATGGAGATAAGCAAAAATGGGTGGAGGAAGTCGGAAATACGAATTGGAATATGTCAGAGAAAAGTGGAAAAGCTGAGAATGAATCTGGGTTCTAACAGTATCTCCTCTCCAAGGCCAAGCCCTTGAGGCCTAAGATTGTGGGAAGGTTGGTTTGGTTATTAAGCGAAACCCCTAATGTGATATATAAGATGATGGATGGGGCTCAACTTATCAGTTCCCAGATCTTCTTATCCCTACCCTCTTCTGAGCTAAAATGTCAATGCTGCCGATTATCTCGCTTGAGGACCTGATTTCCAAAGACAATTTGGAATTGGGGACTGATTTAGAAGCACAGATTCGCGAGATTTCGGAGTTGCAAAAAGAAGTAGCGAAGAAATTGGAGCGGAGAAGGTCAGAGCGGAAAAAGGCGGAAAAGGAGGAGAGGAAGGCCGACCAGAAATCAGAGGAAAAATCTCGGGGAAGGAAAAGCAATGTGGTGGAGAGAACCATAGAGTTTATCCCTTGGATAATCATTCTGCCATAGGCAGAACATTTACCCCATATGGAAGAATGATTATCCAAGGGATAAACTCTTATCCATTGACTTTTTCATTACCTTTTTGGTTCAGAAAACTTGTTATATATTGCCTATGGGTGAATGATTATCCATTGGATAAACATTTATCCATCAGGTTTTTCCTTGCAAAAACTACAGAAAAATGTTGGATTATTCATTGGCTAATAGTTTTGAAAAATCTCATGAAAATCTCATATATTTTACTAATTTTCTCACCTTTTTTCTACTATGAAATCTTGGATAAACTTTGGTTCTTTTCTGTTGAAAATGTCAATGAAAACCAAGATTGTCCTTGCATTTTTGTGGCATGAAATCAATGAGTAAATTCATTATTTCTCACATTTTACATCCATTTCCCATGCCTAGAAATGTGAAGTATGTACCAGATTTTCAGGTCCTAAAACTTGATAAAAAAGCAGCATTTTTGGGAGATTTTTCAACCAGAACAGTGAATGAATAATTTGTAAGGAAAAAGCATTTTTATCACATTTTTTACACTAAAAATATGCTCATGCCCCCAGTGTGTAACCTTTGTTAGCAAAGAACGGAGAGACTCCTGTTGTTGCATTTGGAGTGTTGTTATAGGTGAATTCTGCAATTGGAAGAAGTTCAGCCCAATTGTCTTGTTGATAGTTACAATAAATGCGAAGGTATTGCTCAAGAGTCTGATTCGTTTGTTTGGTTTGTCTATCACTTTTGGGGTGATATCCAGAGGTGAAGTGGAGATTCATGTCTAGCGCCTTTCTGAGTGTGCGGAAAAAGGAAGACATGAATTTGGAACCTCAATTGGAGGTGATGTGAGTCGGAACACCGTGCTTGGAGAAGACATGGAGAATGAAAAGCTGAGCAAGCATCGGAGAAGTGATTGTCGTGACTGTTGGAATGAATATCGCTTGTTTCGTGAGTCTGTCAGTGATAACGAGAATGCTGTCAAAACCCGATGAAAGCGGAAGCGGCTCAATGAAATCTAAGGATATGGAATTTCATGGTCTTGGCGGGAATTGGTAGATGCTTAAGGAATCCATAAGGCCAGTGTCGTTGGGATTTTGATCGCATACATATTGTACAGGATTTGACATAAGAGATAGCGAAGTTTCGGAGTTTCAGCCATGTATATTCACATCGGATGTTGCTGAGAGTCTTGTTTTGTCCGAAATGTCTGGAGATCTGGTGGTCATGCAGATATTGTAAAACACGAAGTCGGAGGTCGTTAATGTCAGGAATGTAGATTCAATTATCGCGTTGGAGGAGTCCTTGAGGATCGACTGACCATCAGGGTGTCGGAGGATTTGCAAGATAGTCAGAAATTGTGGGATCGGAGGAGATGGATTGTCAGATTTCTTCATGGAGTTTCTCGAAGTCCATGATGGTAACTGCACGGAGAATTGTGACATTCAGGTATGTGGCTTGGAGGGACGATGACAGCTGTTCATTAGTGAAAACTGGGTGGAAATTGTGTGGGTTAACACTGGCATAGTCGCTTCTCCCCTCTTTAGGATAGACGTTCTATTGTCTAGTTCAAGAGTCAGGTTTTGTTTCAAGTTTCCCGGGTCGGAATCGGATAACGAGGTTGAACTGACATAGGTATTCCGACCATTGTACTTGTCGTCAGGTTAGAAGCTTGGTGGTCGCGAAATATTCGAGGTTCTTGTGGTCTGTTACAATGTCAATGGTGGAACCGGAACCTTCAAGGTAGTGTTGCCAAATCTTGAAAGCTTCGAAAGGGGCAAGTAATTCTTTGTCGTGGATGTCGTAGTTTAATTCCGGGGCTGTAAAAGTTCTGGAATGAAAAGCTACAGGGTGAATTTCGCCATCTTCTGGAGAAATGATAGAGAGGATTGCTGTGAGGGCGTAGTCCGAAGCGTCGGTTTCCACATTGAGTTGACAATCGGGGATCCAGTCCGTGAGGATCAGAGCTGTGGTGAAGGCTTTCTTGAGTGTTTCAAACGATTTCCAACACTCATCAGAGAAGTTCCACTTTATGGTTTTCCAAGTGAGTCGGGTAAGCAGAATTGCGATGTCAGAGTAATTATGAATGAAGTGTCGGTAAAAGTTCACAAAGCCTAGGAAGGATTGGATGTCTTTTATTTTTCGGGGTTCAGGCCATTCTTGAATTACTTTAATTTTGTCGTCTGCCATTGAAAGTCCTTCTGGAGAGAGTATGTATCCAAGATATTCCACTGTTGTCTTGTGGAAGTTGCATTTGTCAGATCTTGCATAAAGTCGGTTTTTTCAGAGACGTCAGAGGACTTTGCGGACATGTTCTTCGTGCTCTTCCAGGTTGTTGGAGTAAACTAGGATGTTGTCTAAATAGATGAGGACTGAAATGTCGAGCATGTCGCTGAATATGTCGTTCACGAATTGCTGAAAGGCAGCTGGTGCGTTAGTGAGACTGAAGGGCATAACACACCATTCAAAGGAACCGTATCAGGTCCTGAAGGTGGTTTTCCACTCGTTGCCCTCTCTAATGCAGACTAAATGGTAAGCATGTCGGAGATCGATTTTGCTGTAAATCTGTGCCTTTCCGGGGCTTTCCAAAAGGTCAGAAAGTCGGGGAAGCGGATATCGGTCTTTTTTCGTGATTTTTTTGAGACCATGGAAATCGATACAGAGTTGGAGTCTGCCTAACTTTTTCTTCGAGAATAGTACCAGAGCACTGTGTGGAGAAAGTGAAGGGTGGATGAATCCTATGGCTAGTGCCTCGTCAATGAATTTTCAGAGGGTTTCTAGCTCAACTGGGGATAGGGAATAAATGGTTCCCAAGGGGGGACTCTCTCCCTCTATCAAGTCAATCTTGAGATCGTATGGTCGATGATCGGCGAGGATTTCCGCTTTCTTCTTGCTGAAGACATCGGAAAACTCGTGATATTCCGATGGAACACCATCGAGATTGGCTGTTGGATCAGGATTCAGGGAAGCGTCGATGATGGAAGCGGATCTTCCTTTCGGAAATATGCATAACTGAAAGATCTCCTTGTTATCTAGTCTGCACAAGCGAGCGAACGCAGAGGCAGGGACTAGGTCAATAGGTGAGTCTTGTTTGGATGTTGGAGGGGCGTCCGCGCGATCAGATTTCAGGATTCCAGGAACCGCAGAAGCAGATTTCGCAGAGAGTGACGTCGGAATTGAATCTCGCTGCTGAGGAATGCGGAACAATATACTACTCATTACCCAGTCAATCAACAGATTGTAGTGGGTGAGCCAGTTGTGTCCTAGCACAATGGAGCAGCTAGAATCAAGCGGTGTTACACACATAGCAACAACCTGATTTTTGCTGGACAGAAAGCAGATTGGCATATCAATAGTCTGCATAATTGAGACATTAGAAGTGCCGTCAAAAAGTTTTAGCGGAATTTGCGGGATATTGTGGGACTCCAGTGGAAGCTTGGAAGCAAATGATGAGTCTATAAAACAATGAGTGGAACCGGAGTCCACGAGAGCTTGAATGTCAGTGTTCGGAATAATGTCAGAAGTCAATCGTATAGTAAGAGAATTGGATTTTGAAAGAGTGGAAGTGTTGAGTCGGACCTCAGAAAATGCACAGATGGAATCAATGCAACTCTGGGTCTGTGCAGAGGTCTCAGAGCTGCTTATTATTTTTTTGAATCCATCACAGCCGCAAGTTCAGCCTTGGACTCGGTTTTGCTCGAAATTGCAGAGGCTGCTCAGGCCTTCAATTGAGCATTAAAAGAGGTCGATTGTGGACAGTCCTTCGCGATATGCCTGGGCTTCCCACAGAACATGCAAAGGTTTTGGTCCATGCATCGCTGCCTCTCTTGTTGTGTTAACTTTCCATCTTTTCTGAGTATGTTGGAGATATCTGGAGTTTTTCGGAAATTCAATGTGGAGGACTGAGGTTTGGTAGAGGAGGCAGAAACTGAACCGTTGTTGCTGTTCATCCTCTTCTGCGGTTGATTCAATTGGGATTCTTGCTTGTCCAATTTGCTGCTGTTACCGGAGTAGTCATTGTTGGAAGTGGTGGCGCGGTTGACTTCGCCTTGCCGTTCCCAATAACGGCTGTTGATGGTTTGCGTGAGTTGTTGGAGCTCCGGAAGTGTGTCAGCTTTGTCTCGGGTCGCAAGAACATCTTTAATATGATCGGGAAGTTTAGTATAAAAACTCCTATGAAGGGCGGTGTTGCCCCAGTTGACTCTAACGGCTAGGCGGTTGAACTCTACGATGAACTTCATAATGTGTTGGTTGTCATGCATTCGGAGATTGTCGAGTTCAGTTTCTGCATTGCCGATGGGATCGTAAGCTCCGAAATTCTCTCGGAGTACCATCGTGAAGTCCCAATAGTTTGTAAGCCAGGGCAGGTCTTGGAAGGCATCGTTGTCTAAGAGTTCAGGTTCGAAAAAATCTAAAGCTGTCCCTTTTAAAAAAGAGATAGCATAAGTAACTTTTGCTTTGTCACTGGAAAAGGTCTGAGGACGATCGCGGAAGTGGAGCTTGCATTGAAGGAGGAAGGGATGGAGTTTTCAGGAATCCAATCCGTCGAAGGTGTCGGGTTCACGGAGCTTGGTTTTTCCGGTTTGACCTTTGTTCGGAGTTCCCATGTGCTTGGCTATCTGTTTTAAAGCTTTCAACATAGCCTTCCCCTCATCTTCATCATTGTCATCGTCGTCCTCGTTGTTGTTGATGTTGTTGTCGTCACTGGGGTCATCTTCTGGTTCATTGTTCAGAAGGTTAGATCCAGGGTCTGTGATTCTGGTGACAGTACAGGATCTGGTAGAAGGCATAATGAATGGATCAAGAGTTTTAGTTCAAATATACTGTTATGAACTGGATTTCTTCTCATTGGATGTCGGATTTGTCGGAGTATGGGATTGGAGCCAGAGATTGAGACGTATGGATGTTGGCTTCAACTTATAGGTTGCACCCTCTTGGATCCTTCATGTCCTGGTATTTCTGAGGGTTGGAAATGTCAGAGGAGTCAGACAAGATTGGAAAGTCGGATAGAACTTAGAAGCAGAAGCAAGAAGTTGTTGAGTCAAGGTGGGTCAATATTTGAACTGGTTAACAAGTACATGGAGGAGTCGTATATAATGAATTGATGTAATCCGAATCGGAAAGATATTAACATGGAAATCTGAAATGGAGCAAAAACGGGATCGGGGTAGAAGTAAATATGGACATAAGACCGAGGCTGTAGATCTTGATGAAAATGACTAAATATAGATGGAGATAAGCAAAAATGGGTGGAGGAAGTCGGAATGCAAATCGGAATATGTCGGAGAAAAGTGGAAAAGCTGAGAATGAATCTGGGTTCTAACACTTATGGGCAGCTTCTGCTTCCAGGTTTTGTGAAAGACCAAGGTCTTTCGCAAACAACACTTGCCGTAAACTCGGCACCTTCACACTCACATGTGAACTATGTATGTAGTTCATCTCTGCACCAACTTGAGGTTTTACTGACAAGTTGGCCACATGAGGAATGAATTCCTCATGTGCATTCTGCTGCATGTACAGGGACTTTGAGTGTGGCGGCCGCTTTCTTTGTGCGGCTGTCTCACGAGTGTTTGAGGACAGTCTAAGACTGTCTGATCTTGTGCCTAGCTTGGACACAGGTGTGTCCAAGCTCATTGGTTCAATATTGCACGATTCTGACCTAGTCATGAGTCAAAACATAGTGCCTTCCTTGTCTATAGGCTCGAGTTGCGGTGACATGACTCTGGGATCAAATGGCGACAGGTATGTGTCGTCTTCTGCATTTCCCAGTGCTGGCAAATGAATTCCAGCACTCACTAGGGCAGCGGCGCAAGCCACTGCGAAGTCGTCCATGGACGACATCCATTCAGAAACATTGGTTTCACTGCCCACAGTCCTTTGGTATGCATTTTTTCTTTGTTTTTGTTTATTCTCTACAATTGCTGAATCCTGCAGCAACTGTACAGTGTGTGGTTCGTTTCCCGAAGAACTAGGCACCTGTCCAACAACCAGGTCAGACACAGTTAATGCTACGGTTTCCGTAGCATTGCGTGAAGCACAAACTGTGTTCGTGCTTGGTAAATGAGTGTTCCTAGTCATATTAGGAGCTCTGGAGTATACACATAGTCTTTGACTATGTGTTCTTTCACAATCTAACTATTGCCAGCTTGTCTACAAGTATAGCTACTAGATAGGCCCCTTATGGGACCACACAAGGATTGCTCCCAGCATTGTTTGTAAGTACATATCGTGTACTTATTGAGGTCCTTGCTAGTTAGGCTCAGACTCGACCAGATTAAGGAATCTGCTGGCAGACGTATGTCAATTTCTCAAAGTACGTACTGCTTGAGATACCAACATTGAGTATGAGTCAATGTAAGTAGCTTGCCATCCCATAGATTGTCCCATAGTAATAGTAGATCTTCGAAAGACAAGTTAAATAAGGCTGGTGTGTTTGTGGCCTCATCCGGGTAATTACTCCAATCCTGATGCCTAGGCATCAAAACTTATAGGAATAATGTAGAGTAAAGAACCAGATATAATCTGGCTCTGGCTGTGAATAAATTCACAGACTAGGAGTGAAAACCACCCAACTGGTTGGACAGTCAAAAGCTCACCAATGCAGTACTACTGCACCGGTAGTTCAAAAAAGTGTAAGACTTCTAGAGAC